>JAIFZK010000009.1:5905000-5942500 GCA_027481765.1 Tenualosa thibaudeaui | reverse complement strand
GGTTAATCTGGTGTCCTGCGGGCTCTTGTTTTTGCCTGTGCTGTTAACTCCCGCTCACTGTCTTCATCCATGTGCAGGCTACACACACACACACACACAGAAAAACGCCCTCACACAGACAAGTTGGCTGTTCACACAAACACACCATATTCTCAGACAGTTTGGCTGGCCTCTGTGGGTTCAGCTTCAGGTCAAGTCAAATGTAATGTTTTTCAGGATTCTGTTTACCAATAGTGCAGGGGGTGCTTGCAACAGAGCAGTGCTACACCAGGATGTGGTGGCCCATTTTAGACACCGTGCACATGTGCAGACACAGCACAGGGCATGAGGGCGGTGCATAGTATTTCCACGGTAACCAGTCAGTAATGTGAAGTGGGGCAGAAGTCCAGTCATTTGGTCGCACTTGTCACACACACACACACACATGCAGCTATGTGTTGCGGATTTACGCTGCAGTGACAAAGCAGTGTGAGAGCTGAACTCAGGCCAGGCACACAAATGTGTAGCTGTTGAACAGAGTGAGTCATGGAGCTATACGTAATCTGTCTGTGCTCCATGGCAACGTAGAAAGTGTGGTGCATTGCCCATCTTACAGACCCGACAGTCTCGGAGTCAGCTCTATTGACAAAATATAATAGTAGTAATAGTGGGGGATTTTTTGCATGTGTGTGTGCATTTATCATGGCTTGTTTTTGTGGTGGTTGCGAGTTTGCCTTCACTCAAAATATCTCGGATGTATTGTGCCAGTTGACACCATTGACAAAATCAATGCTTCTCAGAATAGTTGGAGCACCCAGGAGGCCATAATTGCACAGTCAATCTCACTGCGATGAATCTGCTTACATCATGAAACTAACACTTGCATGCTCTGTTTTTTTTTTTTTTTTCTTATCATCTTTCCTCTCTCTCTTTCACTGCCTTATTAGCTCCAAAATTTGGGGATAAATCCAGCCAACATTGGCTTCAGCACGCTGACGATGGAGTCAGACAAGTTCATCTGCATCCGTGAGAAGGTGGGCGAGCAGGCCCAGGTGGTCATCATCGACATGGCGGACCCCAACAACCCTATTCGCAGGCCCATCTCTGCCGACAGCGCAATCATGAACCCCGCCAGCAAAGTCATTGCTCTCAAAGGTACACACACTCACACACACTTTCTCTTTCTCACACACACACACACACACAGCTCATGCCAGGGCCCCTCCGCCCAAAGGCCAGCTGTTGTCTCTCAAGGACGTCAGATGTCAGTGTATCTGAGTCTCACTGGAGGAGGAGTAGGCAAGTGTGTAAGACTTTAGGAGCTTCTTAAAGCTCAGTGGTTCTGGGGGGTTTGTGCAGCCCCTGAAAATGATGATAATATTAAAAAAAAAAAAGACTGCTCATACACTGTCTGTGCAAGTCATTCTGTATTTGCACCACTACATGTAGTCCTGCTTATTCTCCCATTCATTTGACAGTTTTCTGCTTATTTTTATAAACTGATGTACTTGTAAGACATGACCATTTTGAAGATATAAACTGTACCAATATGTATAGATATTTTTTGTCCTGCAGCCATAATTGCTTTGTCTGTTTTTGTTTTCTTTTCTGTTTTGTTTGTATGTTTGTTTGTTTATTTTTTGTTAATGCTTTCTTATGTGTATGCAGACGGTGAGTTAAAATTTCAACACCACAACTTGTGGAAGTTATAATCCTGTTCAAAGACTAAACGCCATTTTGACTGACTTGCTTTGAAGCCACATAAGACGAGCGGCCCTTGCAACCTCTGTAAACATTAACTGCTTTCCCTTATTGGATGCCGTTTTGACTTCACTGTTAATGATGTGAATTTTTACCACTTTTGGTTTTCTCAAATAAGTAGAGACTACAGAAAACATGTACATTTTTTGTCCTCTGCATTATGTAGTTAGGCCAGTGCTGGCATTTGAGTCAACAGTTACTGGTACATATTCTAGAGCTCAGGAGTGGCACAAGAACGTCTAAGCAAATTGAAATGGCGGAAAATAGAACGTTATGAGTTTGAACAGGATTTGACTTTCACAATTCCTCTAGCTTGAATGTTGCTATCATATCGATTTTCCTAAATGTGATTGTGGTCTTTTTTGGGGAGAATATGTACAGGGTATATATTATATTAATTTGTTGAAATTATTATAATTATTTTTTTTATTTAAAAAAACTAAGTAATTGCATTGCTTGGCGGTTGGAGACCGCCCCCCACAGCCTCCACCACTTCACAAACACCCCCTCCCCAACCCTCCTCCTGTGTGAAAGTGTCCCAGTGAGTCCTATCCAAGCCCCCCAGGGTTTCACACTCACTCGCTGCCAGGCATCGTTAGCATTGCCTCCATGCTAAAGTGCTGCCCACATTGGGTCATCCACAGAGAGGAAAGTTTGGGCCGTAGAGCCCTGTCCCTTTGGCTCTCTATTGAAGCTAGGCGATTGAATGGATCGCTATAATTAATTCAGTTGCGGGCCCATTTGAAAGGGACATGAAATGTAATCTTCCACGATCAGATGCATTGGGCGTTTGCAAGCGGACAAAGGATGCAGAAGAGCATGAATGGAGTTGTCTGATGGCAGTGGCATAAAATCAAATTAGTCCTGAAATTGATTGGTTGTTTGTGGTTAAAAGGCCAGTTAAGGGGGGGAAAAAAAACTCGCATTGGCAAATTAGATCAGTTCGGGACACTATGTTGGTCAGCGACTGTGCTACCCTTCGTGTGTCTGATCCCTAATGTGATTTTCAGTGAAGTGTGGCCTTGTAAACACTGTGTAATGTGCACTGTGAGAAGCTTTCCTAGTAAGGTCTGTACAATCCCTTTATTTTCCTTGACACCTGCCCCCTTCACTTTGTCTGCCACCCTGTCATAGTGTTGTCTGGGTGTGTCCCTTTACTGTAGTGCAGTGGTCTTCCTCTCCTTCTCTCTTCCTAATCTGCATTCAGACAGATTTAAGTGCCCCACGCACGCACGCACGCTTGCCTGTGTGGCCCCATTCCTGAGGTGCTCTGCTCCAGTCTGGTCATGTGCTTGTGCTGATCAGGTGACTCTGGGGTCCCAGTGCTTCAGCTGCCTTTGGCTCATTCAAATTCTGCAGCTCATACCATCAGCTATAACATTGAAAGATACACGTAATCCATCCTTGACATGTTTATTTGGGGACAAGTGGCTATTTAAAAAGGTTCCTAATTTATCCTTTGACAATCTGGACACTAATTGTTGTGCACCACTCTGCTCCATATTATCAAAGCAGAGATACATTAGATACGTTATAAATATTAATCATATAATATTGCTAACTTTGACTATTCGCATGAACTTAAAACCAGAGGTGGGTATTGTGCATTCTTTCACCAGACTTAACGTGATTGGACAGGGTAGCAATATCACTTGATTGAATTTTTATAGCTCTGAATTTTGCACTCCTTTTAAATTTGTCACAACAAAATTTTCTCATCACCCTGTGTGTCTCACCTTGTATTCTGCTTAACTGAATGCAGATGAACCCCATGAAATTGTCATAGTTGGTTGAGAAAAAAAAAAGAAACTTTGTTTCCCTGTGCTTCTCCTTTGTCATTTGCTTTTAGTTCTTTCTCTCTCTCCCTCTCCTTCTCCTTCTCCTTCCTCTTCCTGAGCGACTGTTTGACATTTCCCAGTCATGGTGTGCTTGCCTGATGCGTCTGCTGCCATGGCTGCCACAATTTCAAGCTTGAGTCTGGATAATCAAGTGGAATTTGGTGTTTTTAATTTCCCCTTTGCCTCCTGTATGATTTTGCTGTATGGTTTTTTGCTCTGATATCCTGGCCAAGTGTGTCTCAAATTTCTGCACCGGCCATCCTGCATGTCCTTGCCAAAGGCCCTGAATGTGTGCTTCTGTTTCCTCACCTTCCACCAGCTGCCAAAACCCTTCAGATCTTTAACATCGAGATGAAGAGCAAGATGAAGGCCCACACCATGACCGACGACGTCACCTTCTGGAAGTGGATCTCGCTCAACACCGTTGCCCTGGTGACCGACAACGCCGTCTACCACTGGAGCATGGAAGGGGACTCGCAGCCAATCAAAGTGTTCGACCGGCACTCCAGTCTGGCCGGCTGCCAGATCATCAACTACCGCACTGATGCCAAGCAGAAATGGCTGCTCCTCATCGGCATTTCAGCCCAGGTTGGTTTAAAAAGTACAGGTCTTCCACCCATCGCCTCACATAAGCAGCTTGCAGACATAACTTGTAATTAACCGGACGTACTCAAGGATATTACACAACACGAGTTCTGCAGAGCTGTATAGACTCCAATAAGCTTCACGATCATTCCTGTAGAAATGGTGATTTTATCTACACACACAGTATGGACAGATACCACGGTTCCACGTTATATTTTTGTCCCGTTTCACTGTTTCCTGTTTTCTTCACACTTTGAGAACCACTGATCTGTTTTGCGCATCCTTGCGCTTTTTGCGTCAACCTCAGTTCCATGTAACTGTGTGTGTGTGTGTGTGTGTGTGTGTGTGTGTGTGTGTGTGTGTGTCTGTGTCTGTGTCTGGTGTGCCATAGCAAAACCGGGTGGTTGGGGCCATGCAGCTGTACTCTGTGGACAGAAAGGTGTCCCAGCCCATTGAGGGCCATGCCGCCAGCTTTGCTCAGTTCAAGATGGAAGGCAATGCCGAGGAGTCCACCCTCTTCTGCTTCGCTGTCAGGGGCCAGGCAGGAGGAAAGGTAGGTGACCTTACACTTGTTCTTATTTGAGTGTATTTTTTGGCCCTTTGCCTTTGTTCAGATTGGACAGGGAAGACAGGCAGGCAGATAGACAGACAGACAGAAAAGAGGAGAAGGAGAAAGATGGGATGAATTTGGGAAATAACCCCAGACCTGATTCGGACTTGGGTCTCCGTGGGC
This sequence comes from Tenualosa thibaudeaui, assembly GCA_027481765.1. Taxonomy (NCBI): domain Eukaryota; kingdom Metazoa; phylum Chordata; class Actinopteri; order Clupeiformes; family Clupeidae; genus Tenualosa; species Tenualosa thibaudeaui. Next base: position 5,937,604 of record JAIFZK010000009.1, on the reverse strand, counting down.
ACTTTTTTTTGCAAATACGGTTGATCCACTGAAAGTGGGATTTAAAAGGTGTCGAAGAGGACAATTGACCAGAGATAAAGTACATACTTCTCATACTCATACAAATAGCAGCATAGGTACTTATGTAAAAAAAGAAAGAAAGACTGGTAAAGGTGTAAGTACTGATTTGACTTCCTTAAGTAAAAGTGAAAGTCAGTGTGAAAGTAATATCATATTACAGCCTTTTTATGGGAGGTGCACTTATGTAGCCTTTCCAGAACCATGCCCTCATCTCTCTCACTGGTCATGTACTGAGACGCTCCCATGCGGTGCTGCGTGGGGGGGTGGGTGAGGGGTGTGTGTTTGTAAGCATATGAATGTCTCTTCTAATGCATTCCCTTCCCCGCAGCTGCACATCATTGAGGTGGGCACTCCGCCCACGGGCAACCAGCCATTTCCCAAGAAGGCGGTGGATGTGTTCTTCCCTCCTGAGGCCCAGAATGACTTCCCAGTGGCCATGCAGGTAAGCTCTCCAGCTCTCCGGTGTGTGAATGCATGTGTGTGAAGGGTTGAATGTGAGGCATACAGTGAAAAGCATTTTAAGTGCTTGTACGAGTAGAAAGGCGCTATATAAATGCAGTCCATTTACTATAGTAGAGGTGTGAACTATGAACGCTGATGGGCAGGGATCTGGCTTAGTTTGTCTCTGATGGGATTTTCCTTGTCTGCGTATGCAGATCAGCTCCAAACAGGATGTGGTGTTCCTCATCACCAAGTATGGCTACATCCACCTGTACGACCTGGAGACCGGCACCTGCATCTACATGAACCGCATCAGCGGGGAGACCATCTTTGTGACTGCCCCGCACGAAGCCACTGCCGGCATCATCGGTGTCAATAGGAAAGGACAGGTATGTGAGCAACACATTCCCAAAGCAAGGAGTACTCTCTCTCTCTACAGTTTCCTCTCTCTCTCAATTTGTGTGTGTATGTCTGCTGTGACAATGTGTTGTCTGAATCTGCCCATTGAACCCCTGCTCTGAAACTTATCGGTGTGGCATCACCAGTCTGAGGTATGGGCTGTCCATAACTGATGAAAAAGGCAAGGTTATTGCGGGCCGTTGTCTTGGCTGTCACAGGAGTCTTATGGCCCTAATCTGCTGGGCCGCGGGGTGGGGGGAGAGAGACTTGAGAGATGTGTAGAGCGGGAGGTGCTTTCGGAGCTGATTACCCAAGAGGATGCTCATCACCAGCCCTGATCACAGAGCGATAAGAAAATTACCCCCTTCCTTTCTTACTGTCCCCGGGGAGCCTCTCTCCCTTTCTCTCTTTCTCTATTTTCCTCCCTCTCTCTGTCTCTCTTTCTCTCTCTCTCTCCCTCCCTCTCTCCCTCCCCCCACTTTCCCTCCCACTGCTTTCTATTTCTTGCAGCTTTTTTACTTTTTTACTCTACTTTCCTTTCCCACCCTTTTTGGCACTTGGTTGTTCAGTGTCTCTCTACCTCCTACCCCCCCCCCCCCCATTCCCTCTCTCTTTCTCCTCCTCTCTCATTCATGCGCATGCTCAGATTCTGCTTCTCCCTCTCCTTGGTCTCTCTCAAGTGTTTTATTTCCAATCATATTTCCAAGGTTAAGCCCCTGTAGAGACCCTGGGCTGAGCTCTTGGCTCTACCCCCCACCACCCTCAGTTCGTTGTTGCCGAGCTAACCGGATCTTGTCGGCCGCTGAATAATTTTCCAGTCGAGCCTCAGAAAGACATCAATAATTCACACAAGGGTCGAAAGCCGATCCAGGCGGCGTCAGATCTCACATGTCAGGCCCCCTCGCCCAGGCAAGCTAGAGTTACCATCTCTCCAATGTGCAGCCAGCGCTTGTCTGGCCAAACAACACCCGTCACTCAGGTTATAATCCATTGCACCAGCCAGGCTTGTCACAGCTGTTTATGTGGCTCTCTCATTTCAGGTGCCTGCAGGGTACAGGCACCTGTGGTTGGTGGGTTAACAAAGTGAAGATGCTGCGAACTGGGCCAATACACAACTGGAGTCTGTCTGTCTGTGTGTCTGTGATGCTTGATTCTCGTTGCTTGTCCGTTTTCTCCTTCAGAGACTGTGCTGCGTACATCTCACCCGTGAGTCATGGCATGGTAGCAGCCGATTGGCTCCCTGTGCTGCTGAGCTTGTTGTCTTGAGCTTCCTCCTCTTTACTTTCTCTTGCTCTCCCAAGGTCCTGGGGTGGGGGGATGGTGGGATATTGAGAGAGAGGTATAGAGGGAGAGTGAGTCGCAGAGTGATGGAGAGTGGAGAGTGTGAATTGGAGGAGGGGGTGGGGGGTTGAGGCAGGTTTGTAAGCTGCTGCTGCGTTTGCGCGGCTGGCTAGTGATGCGCTGCTGTCTGGGATGACCTTGAGAGGAGGAGGAGGAGCGAGAGAGAGAGAGAGATGATGAAGAGGAGAACTTCCTGATCGCGCTGAGAACGAAGGCTGGAAGAGAGAGAAAGAGGAGCTGGTGGAGAAAGAGAAGACAAAAGTAAAGAAGGGCAGAAAGAGAGTGAGTGAGAGAGAGAGGGAGAAATAAAAAAAAAACCCAGGCTTTTAATTTGTCATGTGACACCCACTAATTCCTTTGGTGCTAGCAGGAGAGGGAGGAGCCTCGGCAGTAATCTAGGCCAATCATAGTCACTATAGGTCTTGTGCATCACAGTGACCCTCTTTGACATCATAGCACTTGTGGCCTCCCACTCCCTTTCTCCTCCTCCTCCTCCTCCTCCTCCTCCTCCTCCTCCTCATCCTCCAGTATGCCCTATTGTGCATCCAAGCTCTCAGCTCTGTGGTGTAGCACCAATGTAACATGACGCACTTGATAGTATGTTTCATTCATCAGCCTTGTATCATACAGACAATGAGAGGCACACACACACACACACACACAAACAAATGCGTAAACAGCCCAAAGCAAGATTTGTCTACAAAGCTTTTGTTCTGGGATATGAGTAATTGTGTAAATATTCATGGAGAATGTGTAAGCTATTAATACAACTGACAAGGACAGTTACTAGTGTTTGAATTCTTAGAATGCAACATGCATCCAGTTAGCATGTGGTAGGAGTGCATTTTTAATTCCATAACTCACTCCTGCTGTTTTCCGTTCAGAGTAAAAATAGGTCAGCTTTATCATGAGATGTTTCCAATTCCTACAAAGTAGAAATAATGACACTAATACTTCTTTTAGCATGTTTTGCTAATTATGACTTGATTTAAAGACTTGCAGGGTGTCAGTCTTGGGCCAAGAGAACTGCATTCTCTGATTGGGGTTTCTAAGGTGACCATGTGCAGTGTTCACATTCCACAGCCGTGCCCGTAGTAAATGTTAGAGACGCAGGTGAGGTGGTCTGGTGTTGTGACTGCTTATGTGCATTGTATGTTTGAGAAAAGGATCAGTGTTTTATTATAATCCCATCTGAGTGGAGCACTCAGGCCCGACCTCCCTTGCAGTGGGCTTTGACTCGCCAGCACAGCACAGTGATGTCCCAACGCCACAGTGCCTCAGGCTGATACTGACGTCAGGACCCCCCACCCTTTCTTCTTCTTTCTCTTTCTCTCACACACACACAGGAGTAAAAATAGAGCTCTTTGTGATGATCAGCTTTCAGCCTCACTGTGTGTGTGTGTGTGTGTGTGTGTGTGTGTGTGTGTGTTGTTTCATCCCTCTATCTGCTACTCTATTAGCTGACCCATATTTGAGTGGGGTGGTCTTTCTCTCCTCCCCATAGAGAAAGGAAGAAATGTAGAGTGAAAAAGAGAGTGAGAGACTGGGACTGAGGGAGGGGGGGGGAGTGGAAGACGGGAGGTACTGAGAAGAGATGTGGTGTGTGTGTGTGTGTTTTTGGGGGCACAGGGGCCGTTAGTGTGTGTTTGCTGAAGCGTCTAAACAGCTGTGGCTGTGTGACCTGGTGCCTCACTTAGTGTGAGGGGCCCCATTCAAGCCCACACAAAAACAAGCCCACACAAAAACACTCACAGCCAATCAGCAGTGCGGTCAAAAGCACTGAGCGGTCAGTTGCGTACAGAACATGTAAAACAACCCGCTAGTACTGCTGCACATGTCATTGGCCGACCTGCACATTCACAGTATGGACAACCAAATATCCTACCCACTCAGTCTTGCGAATCATTAATAGAGTACCCGATATGCAGTATGTCATGTCCAATCTTATAAAAGAAGCGATTTGGGACAGGGAATGACCAAATTCATATCCCCATTGACATAAAACGGGCGTAGTAGTTCCACAGCGATCAGCATCTCTACACCGTCTGGTGATGAGTTTGAAGGTATGTTGATCATTAACTGTGAAATGTTGCTGAGCCGGTATTAAAGTGAAGCACTTCATAGTGGTTTATAGTTTGGTGTCAGGTCTTGGAATGCCTTTTTTCACCTGCCCAGGCAGACCCTGCATGAGACTCGGCGTGCCAGACGTGTCACCTAATTTAGTCTTATTTAACTGGCTGGAAAGTGGTGCCAGGCAGATGTGCGAATTTCATCAGCACTTCTGACCTCCACCACCATCTAAGTTCTAACATCAACATTATCCTGACTAGAATTTATTTCTGCCTTATAAAGCCTTGCAAGGAAGCAGCCCTCTTTTTTTACGTCCCTAGTTTACAGTCAAACCATAAAGGCCTTCTCATCCCCACTTCACCTGACTAGCAGATTATTTACAAAGTGCCTGTGCAGCCGGGGACAAGACTCGTGGTTATTTTCACCTTGAAAAACTCTATGCTTACTTTATACACGGTGACAACTTTCACCTCTGCAAATGAAAACAAACTAGAGGGATTCACAGTATTAATGTTTTTACGTAACATAAAAGTGTATGCATTATGTTGATTCATGTTTTGGGAAATAGAGCCCCATAGGTAAAATACCCCATGTTTGTACTACAGCAAGTTACTGCAGAGCTGTAAACAGTTATGCGTCAGAGAAGTGGTCCTGTGGCCTGCATACTTTCAACCAGTTCTTTGATGTTATTAGAACGTGACACCACTCTCCCCTTTCCTGTGTGTTTTTTACGCAGGTTCTGTCAGTGTGTGTGGAAGAGGAGAACATCATCCCCTACATCACCAATGTGCTCCAGAACCCAGACCTCGCCCTGCGCATGGCCGTGCGCAACAACTTGGCCGGCGCCGAAGAGCTCTTCGCCCGCAAGTTCAACAACCTCTTTGCGGCAGGGAACTACTCCGAGGCCGCCAAGGTGGCCGCTAACGCTCCCAAGGTACGGGATACGGACAGGGCTCCGCTCCCCTCCGAAAAGGGAAGTGGGAAAGCTTTCTCACTGAAGCGAATCAAGCACACTGCCGTGGCCAGCAGTGACACACAGTGTGTCCTAAACACAGCAGAGGCCTGAGAGGTTTCCTTCTTCCTCCTTCATGTCCAGCCAAAGTTGCAAATCAGTTATTCATTTCAATACCACAGAAAGAACTCTCTGTTTTAGGCGCATGTATTAGTTCTTCTTGGAAAGTTTTCTCTGTTCCTCAACCCATGGATTGTTAGTCCGTGTGTGTGTGTGTTTGGTGTGAGAGAACTCACGCGGACCCCACCCATCTCCTCCCTCTGTGTCATTCCCCAGGGGATCCTGCGCACTCCAGACACCATCCGGCGCTTCCAGAGTGTTCCGGCGCAGCCCGGCCAGACCTCCCCGCTGCTCCAGTACTTCGGGATCCTGCTGGACCAGGGCCAGCTCAACAAGTTTGAGTCGCTGGAGCTGTGCAGGCCTGTCCTGCAGCAGGGACGCAAGCAGCTGCTGGAGAAGTGGCTGAAGGAAGACAAGGTCAGTGTGAGGATGGGCCACCCAGCTGGGTTTGCATGTAACTGAAAGTGTGCGTGTGTGGAATAGAGAAACAGTGAAGGGAAGGTAGGTGTGTGTGTGTGTGTGTGTGTGTATATGTGTGTATATGTGGAATAGAGACAGAGTGAAGGGAAGGGGGGTGGGGGGGTGTGTTTGTGTGTGAGGGAGAGAGAGAGAAGTGAAGGTACGGTGTGAGAGTGTAGGTAGGGTGTGTTTGCGTTTGTCTGCCCGTCTTTGAATGCCTTTTGTGGTGTTGTAAGTGGGCCTGTTTCTCTTTTCCTTTTCCGTTTCGTCATGTGCTGTTGTTTTGTCCCTTTTTTAGCAGTGAGGCAATCTGTTTGTTATGCAGCCGCTAGGATGTTTAGTTTTTGAAAGAGGCGGAGAGGGAAAGAGAGGGAAACCATTTCTCCCCTCTTCATTGACTCTATTAGTTTGTTCCTGAAGGATGTGTCTGTCCCTGTATCGTGGGAAAAGGGTTCGCAAGCATGCTCAGCATCATTGTGTGTTTTGCCTTATTATGGTCACCCATGTGTATATATACACAGGCAGTCAAAGGGAGAGTATTTAGGTCTCAAATCAGAGTTATTAATTTGAAAACCTAAATGATCACGATTTTAAACTATAGAGCTATAGAATTTAAGCTCCATTAAAAGAAATCTAGTTAGTCGTCGGACAACACTCGTGGGCCCATGATGTATCCATCCAAAACTCCTGTTATTAATAGAGCTGTTTTTATACTTTCAGTGCAGGTAATCATTTATTTTTTTGGTCATAAGAAAATCGAATTAAGCAATATAACAGGAATGGGTGCGGCGTTATTAGCAGATATATCCACAGCTGTGGTCCGCGATTTTAGGTAGGGACCGAAAGCACAAAGTCAAGGATGTAGCCCACTCTTAGTGACGCAGAAAATGTGACTCATAAAATTAGTAATAGATAGTTTGACTGGACCTAACTGTTGTAGAAAAGAAGTTTGTCGTCTCACATGCTGCCTTTTGCTGTGCCTCATGTTTATGCCTCTGTTCCTGTGCAGCTGGAGTGCTCCGAGGAGCTGGGAGACCTGGTCAAGTCTGTGGACCCCACCCTCGCCCTCAGCGTCTACCTGAGGGCCAATGTACCCAACAAGGTCATCCAGTGCTTCGCTGAGACTGGCCAGTTCCCCAAAATCGTCCTGTACGCCAAGAAGGTACGGCAGACAGCCTTCGCAGTGGAGAGTATAAGAGGAAGTGCCCTCTCCTAATCCTGTAGTTGGCACTGTAAGCCCAGTAATGGTGTGGAAAAGCCTGGCAATCAAGTAGGATCGACGGATTTATGATCCTACTCTCTCTTTCCTTGTCTCTTTCTCTCTCTCTTCTCTTTCTTTCCTCGCTCTGTTTGTCTGTCTCTGTCTCTCTCTCTCTCTCTCTCTCTCTCTCTCTCTCTCTCTCTCTCATATTGCAGGTTGGCTACACCCCAGACTGGATCTTCCTACTGAGGAACGTGATGCGCATCAGCCCAGACCAGGGCCTGCAGTTTGCCCAGATGCTGGTGCAGGACGAGGAGCCCCTGGCCGACATCACACAGGTCAGAGGAGTCAGAAGGATATGGGGCAGGCAGGGAGGGAGGGAGAAGAGAGCCACCTGGAGGGGGTTGGGTACTACTGCAGGAGTGGGGCAAATTAGGAGAGTTGAAGTGAATTGCAGCAGAGGAGTAAGATAAATGAGAGGAAGTGAAAGTTCAGTTCATTCAGACAAGGAGATGGTGTAAGACATGACAGGAAGCTGATCCTTTGTGACCCTTCGTGACAGTGGTTGAGCTTGAGATGGTTGACTGAGCTTACTAAACGCTACGTATGCAGGACTTCACTTAGTGGAACTTTGTGTGGGGTTCAAGCTGGAAGCCAAAGTCATGCACCTATTGCCAATTTAAATGTGTTAGCACAAGTTTGTAACTCACTTTCCTAAAGATATACAATGGGATTCTGTGTGTTCGTTAGCTGTTAAAACCAGATTTTAAGGGTTTGTGTGTGCTCCTTTCTGCAGATTGTAGATGTGTTCATGGAATACAACCTAGTTCAGCAGTGCACTTCATTCCTACTCGACGCACTTAAGAATAACAGGCCCACTGAGGGGCCTCTCCAAACTCGCCTGCTGGAGATGAACTTGATGCACGCACCACAGGTAACAAAACAGAGCTTGTGAATATACACACACACAGAGACGCGTACACAGAGACGCGTACACATGCACCTGGACATGGTCATCATTTCATCAAATACTCATCACGTACACGTCTTGTACAGATTTCTCACTCTTCCCCTTTCAGCTGATGTCTTCACATTTGCTTCTGTGCGTTCCTCTTCTCACAGGTGGCAGATGCCATTCTCGGGAACCAGATGTTCACCCACTATGACAGGGCACACGTTGCCCAGCTGTGCGAGAAGGCCGGACTTCTGCAGAGGGCGCTAGAGCACTACACAGACCTGTACGACATCAAGCGTGCCGTGGTCCACACACACCTGCTCAACCCCGAGGTGAGCCAGCGGTTTGAGATGACACTCATCCCACGCCCTCCTCGCACCCTGTGCTCCCCTCAACGTGCATGTAGAACATTCTAACACAGCATGGCTCTCTTCAAGTAAAGTTGATGATTCACAACTTTTTGTTGTTGCTGAGCCATAGGTCCTGAGTATTATGGTTTTGGCATACTTCCATTGGTATTGAGCAAGTTTAGCCAGTTTTCGCAAGAATTTTCTCATTGGTGTGCAAACTGTCATGATCATCAAATCAGGAACTGGTTACATGGCTGCCTAGGAACATTGAGCAAAAGTAGCTTGCATGAATCTTCACCTCAACAGCATTTTTTCAGATTAGAGAGTGATAAAGCCTTAACTAATATACTACACATTATTAACAAAATTTTGACTACTGCTGGAATCTGGAAGGAATTTCCACTCCCTCCTGAATACATTTACATTGATGCATTTAGCAGACGCTTTAATTCAAAGTGACTTAACATTTTGTCAATTGTCCATTACTTCAAGGCCAGTCTCTCATAGAGGAACCCCCCAGTCTCCACGCTACTAGCATGCTAGTCAGGTTCTTTAATTGCGAGGGTACACCCGCCCCCTGAATGGCCTAACTTTTGTGTTTGTGTCTTTGTGCATTAGTGGCTGGTCAACTTCTTTGGCTCACTGTCTGTGGAGGACTCGCTGGAGTGCTTGCGTGCCATGCTGTCCGCCAACATCCGCCAGAACCTGCAGATCTGTGTGCAGGTGGCGTCCAAGTACCATGAGCAACTCTCCACCCAGAGTCTCACCGAGCTCTTTGAGTCCTTCAAGAGCTTCGAGGGTAGGATTTCAAAACTTCCTTCAGTTGTTTGCTTTATTAAACATTACCCCTTCTCATTCTTGACCTTAGATCATGAAATGGAATTACATGAGATCACACACTCATTTGAATATCGATAAACTTCACTAAAGATGGGCACACTCTACAGCAGAAGCAGGCATAGTGATGTGGATGCCATTGTGTGTCTTCTATCAGGACTCTTCTATTTTCTGGGCTCCATTGTGAACTTCAGCCAGGACCCCGAGGTGCACTTCAAATACATCCAGGCAGCTTGCAAGACCGGCCAGATCAAAGAGGTGGAACGCATTTGCAGAGAGAGCAACTGCTATGACCCGGAGCGCGTCAAGAACTTCCTCAAGGTACTGGAAATGAGGGCGAGCATAGCTCAACCAAAGCACAGTGTTTATGTAACGATAAAGGAATGAAGTTACTTATTTGCGTTCCTTTTCTCCTCTGTTCTCTCTCCCTTTCATACTTGTACACCAAATAGTTTTTTGGTCTTCTATTGGTCATTTTTATGTTCTTTTGAGTTCAGTTGTTGGGACCAGTTACTCTTTTTGCTGCAAGTCCTAATAGAGTTGTCCTCATGTTTAAAACTGGATTAATGGTTATTCTCATAACATTTTATTTTGATGTGGATATCCTAAGCCATGTAGATGAGAGACAGGTCTTTTGAAAGTTAAAAGACAAACAATTTTGTTTGTGGTTGGTCTTTTCTTTTTTTTTACATTGTCAAATGGAAAAAAGTGTCCTTGTAGTTGGGTGTCCCTCTTGCTAATTAGTAGTAGACGTTCACAGTGCATCCAAACATTTCTCCTGATGGCAGTTGTTGTCTCTTGTGCTTTTCCCTTTGTCTTTGGAATTGGCAGGACATGTACCAGGTAAATCTCTCCCAAGTACAGGACTACCACTTCCCCTTTCTGTTCTCTTTTTTTTTTTCTCCTTCCCTTGTTTTTTCTTTGGTCATCCCCCCTCCCCCTGGCTCTGCAACACCAGCTGTTGGGGGATTTGATTTTATGACCGTGTACTGAGTCACCTGCTCTACCTTGTGGTTGTCGGCCATTTTCTCAGTGGTGGTGACGTGACTCGGTTGGGTGAGGGAGCCTGTCGGTAGACCAGTGGCCAGTTTGTACATTTGTGCCAGTGTGTTCATGTATTCTTGTTTATTTATTTGTTTACTTATTTCTTTTTTGTGTTTGGCTGTGGTTAGTCAATGGAGACCCTGTCCCGCCCCACCCCCCTTCTCTTATTTGGAAAAAAAAAATGGAAGTCAGAGATCGAGAGGTTACACCTGGCGACCAGGCTCATGGTCTGAATTTTTCAGAATTGACGCCTACTGTGATGGTTTGTTCTTTCCACATAAGGTTTTGGATGTTTTGGTTTTTCTTTTATAAAGTAAAGGGCTGGGTTTTTGGAGAGATCAGAGCCAATCCGCTATGATTTTTTTTTTTTTGCGTGAGCCTGGAGTAAAGGAAAAGGCCTGTGTTACTCAGACTTTGAAGCCTGTTTAAATTCCCTTTGTTTTGTCAACAACCAAATTCTGAAACTTCACCCAGAGCCTGTTTGCTTGTTCAGATAGCTTGTTCCTGTTTGGTGTATGTTATCAGAGCCACTGAAGGCCAGTGGAATACCTCCCTGGATTTTCAGACGTGTTTTGTCTCCCTTGCAAGATGACCTGTTTTTTTTTTTTTTTTTTTTGTCTGCAGATGACGTTTTCTGCTGTGCACTCTAGAACTGATCCATTATTGTCTGTGATGTCTGTCAATAATTGTGGTGTTTGTGCATTGGGTACAGACAGTTTTCACAGGCAATTCAATTAGTTTTGGAGATTAAGTAAGATATAGTATGCGTGCGGCAATTATGGTGAGCAGTCAGCAGGGGGAGCCAGCAGACTTTTTTTGTTAGCCAAGCACCTTAGGTGGCTTTGGGATTGAAATGTGTGGGAAGTGATTAATTATTTTATGTGTTTATGTATTGGAAATGCATATGAGCACTGGACCCATCCTCTAACCTCTCGAAATGTGACCCATTCCATTTACCGTAGTTGGGATTTTTGTTTTTATTCTCAGTATTGTTGCTGTTCTCCTTGGTATTGGTCTCATTGCGAATCACTCCTGCGGGGCCGGCCCAATTAGAAAATGATACCCCAGTTTCATTTTCAGTGATTCTGTTATCATTATTTCTAACCTTGTACTCCTAGACTCAAGCTCTCTGCTAGATTACAGTCCCGTCTGCCTGCTTGGTAGGTGCTAGATATGGTCAACAACTCCTGTCACCAGTTTAAGAACATCTTTAAATGGTGCCGTCTTAATACAAGCTGAATTGTCTGTTGCTAGCTGAAGGCAGCTTGGACTGTAGTTTTTGTAGAGATGCAGTCTGTTGTTGCTGGTCTTGATGTTGAAATCCTTTCCTCCTTGTCTGTGATGGATAGGAAGCCAAACTGACAGACCAGCTGCCCCTCATCATTGTGTGCGACCGCTTCGACTTTGTGCATGACCTGGTCCTCTACTTGTACCGCAACAACCTGCAGAAGTATATTGAGATCTACGTGCAGAAGGTGAGGAAATTAATAGACAAATTACAATATACTAGTTATTATGAGATGGGGCTTGTTGTTAGTCATACATATGTGCATTAGTTTGAAATTAAAATTATAACTTTAAATGGTATGTATGTTAAAAGTGGAAGAAAATATTTGTCCATTTGAAGCCTTAATGTAGATAGGGAACTATAATTATGGGTACTAGTAAATAACATGCCCATGTTCACGTTTTATAGGTGAACCCCAGCCGTCTGCCAGTGGTGATTGGTGGCCTGTTGGATGTGGACTGTTCCGAGGACGTGATCAAGAATCTGATCTTGGTGGTCCGAGGCCAGTTCTCTACTGATGAGCTGGTGGCAGAGGTGGAGAAGAGGAACAGGTATACCTCCATCCGCCACCATACTGGGAATATATATATATATATTTTTAATTAAGTAATGTTTCACTGTTAAAGGAGCAGTCCAAGATTTATATCTAATGCAGTGAAGTCAGATAGTGCTAACTGTTTCTTTGAGTATGTACTTTGGAAATGAAAACACTCAATGTTACATCTGTAAATAAAATGAATGTAACTAGGACTGAATCAGAAAACAACAAGACAAGTTGTATCAAGCTTGACATTTTTAATATCAACAATATAACATTGCCTGTGAGGGTCTTTCACTGAATATTTCCCCCCATCTATCACGCATTTTGCTTTTAGACTGAAGCTTCTCCTGCCCTGGCTGGAGGCTCGTATCCATGAGGGCTGCGAGGAGCCAGCAACACACAACGCTCTGGCCAAGATCTACATCGACAGCAACAACAACCCCGAGCGCTTCCTGCGGGAGAACCCCTACTACGACAGCCGTGTTGTGGGCAAGTACTGTGAGAAGAGGGACCCCCACCTCGCCTGTGTTGCCTACGAGAGAGGACAGTGTGACCATGAGCTCATCAACGTCAGTATCACCTTTTGTTCACAGTATTCTCCTTTAACACTGAGATACAGATGTAATATAATATGGGTTCTGTTGTAAGTATAACATACTAACAGTAGTAGTGACAATAAGTGTTCTTTTCAGTCCCATAGTGCCTCACTGTGAGTCAAGGAAGCGATACACGTGACCCTATGGTCAGCTGATCTTTTCCATCTACGCCTTGGATACAGTTTTAATGTGTGTGTTTGTATGTGTTTCTTGCAGGTCTGCAATGAGAACTCCCTCTTCAAGAGTCTGTCCCGCTACCTGGTTCGAAGGAAGGACCCTGAGCTGTGGGCCAGCGTTCTGCTGGAGACCAACCCGTACAGGAGGCCCCTCATTGACCAGGTCTGCACAACACTGCTCATGTTTCTTATTCATCAGTGGAATTTGCGAACTGGCAGCTAACACTACCTGATGGGGGCACAGGAAAACCAAACTTCCTTGCTCTCATCAGTTAGTGTTGGCCATCGTTATGTTATTTGGTCTTTGTTGTACCAAATTCTGTCGCTCTCCTACCTATCGACAGGCTATAGGTTGATTCACTCTAGATAATCCCTTTAAGGGTAGCTCTCTTTTCCACACACAGCTGTCCTCTGGTGGTTGCTTCTTGTTGCTCACTTTTATCATTGGTGTTTGTCTTCTCACTCTGTAGGTGGTGCAGACTGCACTGTCCGAGACCCAGGACCCTGAGGAGGTGTCCGTCACAGTCAAGGCCTTCATGACCGCTGACCTGCCCAACGAACTCATTGAACTCCTGGAGAAGATTGTGTTGGACAACTCTGTATTCAGTGAGCACAGGTAGAGACTTCTAAAACTATATTGGTATGCATGGCAGGTTTTATTTTTTTAGGTCCTCACTTGATATGTTTGTATGACTGCAGTTTTTTAAATTCCTCCTCAAATCTAAATGGTTTGTATCATTAAGTAGCTTAGTAGTTATGACAGTCATAATTATAGGTGCACATGTTTAAGTGAAAAACCAAAAGTATTTATGTATTTATTTTTTTGAATCCTCAGAAACCTCCAGAATCTGCTGATCCTGACCGCCATCAAAGCAGATCGCACCCGTGTCATGGAATACATTAACCGCCTGGACAACTATGATGCCCCTGACATAGCCAACATTGCCATTAGCAACGAGCTCTTTGAGGAGGCCTTCGCCATCTTCAGGAAGTTTGATGTCAACACCTCTGCCGTGCAGGTACGTTGAGATCACTTTGTAATCTCATACTTGTCTTATTTACAGCCTAATTTATGACATGCCATCCTAGTATTTTGAATTTTACGCTTTGGTAAATTGGCGTTCTTGGTCCTCAGGTCCTGATTGAACACATTGGAAACCTGGACCGGGCGTACGAGTTTGCAGAGCGCTGCAACGAACCGGCGGTGTGGAGCCAGCTGGCTAAAGCCCAGCTGCAGAAAGGCCTGGTTAAGGAGGCCATCGACTCCTACATCAAGGCCGACGACCCCTCGGCCTACATGGAGGTGGTGCAGGCTGCAGACAAGAGTGGTAAGAAAGGAGAACGCTGGATGCTCCTGGTCTGCTTTTAAAAAAGAAATGAAAGGAAAAAAACTGCACCCCTTTGTATTATTCTATGAATTTTCTGTTGTGGTAGCCTGGCCATGCCTTCCTATGCACATTTGCTCAATATCATCTCCCTACAGTCCTGGTCTGGATTTTATTCCCATTGAGCTTGTTGTCTCAGGAGGCATTTTAACATGTCCAATCAGTGGACAAAGGAAGGGTTTTGAATGCAGAGCTAGAATGTTATCAGACAAGGCAGGCTATCGCTCAAAGGCTGATCCAATCTTTTTGAACTTAAACACCTCCAGCAAGCAGTTGAATCTCACTACCAAATGTCCAGACCCTCTGTACAAAAGAAGTGGAGAACAAGGGGCTGGTTTTATTACCAGGCTGCTGTTGTGGTAGACATGTACTTAGTATTTTGAAGCATTGAAGTTGCGCGTTTAGTTGCTGCAGTGGATTTTGTCTAACTGTTACTGTTTTAACTGTTCTCTAGGGAACTGGGAGGACCTGGTGAAGTTCCTGCAGATGGCCCGTAAGAAGGCCCGTGAGTCCTACGTGGAGACGGAGCTCATCTTCGCCCTGGCCAAGACCAACCGCCTGGCTGAGCTGGAGGAATTTATCAATGGCCCAAACAATGCCCACATCCAACAGGTGCGTGCCTGGTCATAGATGCTCATGGGTCCCTCTCTCTACTTGCTATTGTGTTTCTCATAGAGGCACTTTTCTGCATTGTTACTTGACAAGAAGTTGCTTATTGTTTGCATGTGTTTTGTTCTTTAGGTTGGTGACCGTTGTTATGATGAGAAGATGTACGAAGCCGCTAAGCTGCTGTACAACAACGTGTCCAACTTTGGGCGTCTGGCCTCCACTCTGGTTCACCTCGGGGAGTACCAGGCAGCCGTGGACGGAGCCCGTAAGGCCAACAGCACACGCACATGGAAGGAGGTGAGTGGAAAGGAACTCCCCGCCGACACACAACTATGTGTTACCATTCTGTTTACTTAGTTTTGACTTATTTCTACTGTCAAGTCAGTTTTTGTTAAATTGGCAAATGCTTTTTCAGACTTGGGAAGAACTATATCTTTTTGTTTAATATAGTGTCTGATGTTTCTGAAATTACCAGTCTTGTTTATTGCATATGAAGGCTTATATAATATAATCCTGTTTGTGTTGTCTGTTAGGTGTGCTTTGCCTGTGTGGATGGTAAGGAGTTCCGGTTGGCCCAGATGTGTGGCCTCCACATTGTGGTCCATGCAGATGAACTGGAAGAGCTCATCAACTATTATCAGGTACAGTGCTTTAAGTCTTTAATACTCACATTATACATATTTAAACTACGAATACAAAAGTACTCTGAACATAATCTTAGCATTATACTGTGTATTTTATTTTCCCCTATTAGTAATTAAAACAATGCTCGATTAATTTAAAGCATGTAAAATGTATTATTAATTACTGAGTAATGCATTCATGTACAATTGATCCCGTACCCTGGCTCTGCTTTGCAAAAGCCCTCAAAATAAGACCCCAGCATTTCTTTCAGTAGGGCTATTCTGGGGATGTTTTTTTTTTTCTTCTCTCTCTCTCTCTCTCTCTCTTCCCAGTGAAAGACTCCTCCTGGTGCCAGCCACAGTTTTTATTGCCTTGTGTTTAGAGCTGTGGTCCACTGGAGGCCTAACCAAAGCCCAGTACGTTGTGATTGAGCATTGTAGCGGTTTGCAGAACTAACCTCAGCTCGTGTGTGTGTGTGTGTGTGTGTGCGCGTGTGTGTGTGTGTGTGTAGGACCGTGGGTATTTTGAGGAGCTGATCACCATGCTGGAGTCGGCCTTGGGCCTGGAGCGTGCACACATGGGCATGTTTACAGAGCTGGCGATCCTCTACTCCAAATTCAAGCCGCAGAAGATGAGGGAGCACCTGGAGCTCTTCTGGTCCAGAGTCAACATTCCAAAGGTAGAGGGAACCAAGCACTTTGGCAGCATAGTTACAACAACAGCAACAGAGCGTGATTTACTCTGTGACTTCTTTTTTCTTTCTTCTCGATGTCACAAGGCCACCCATGGCTCTCAATCTTGAAAGTAACACACTGATGACTTCCATATTTCAGCCTTCAATTTGGATTTACTTGTGTGTCTGTGTAAACACTTTTAAGTGATGAAGAGGATGATGAGAACATCATTTGCACCACTTTGAACAAACTTTTTTTTTGGCCACGCTAAATGCAGACTTTACTGTTTCCTCTTGTCAGGTTTTGAGGGCTGCGGAGCAGGCACACCTCTGGGCAGAGCTGGTGTTCCTGTACGACAAGTACGAGGAGTACGACAACGCCATCCTCACCATGATGGCCCACCCCACAGACGCCTGGAAGGAGGGCCAGTTCAAAGACATCATCACCAAGGTAACAGGGCCGCTCTCTGTGATGTCACAGGCTCTGTGCTAGCCCCAATTATATGGTGAACGCCAGTTGCATAATCATGTTTGTGTGTTTCTCCTAGGTGGCCAATGTTGAGCTTTACTACAAAGCCACCCAGTTCTACTTGGAGTTCAAGCCTTTGTTACTGAATGACCTGCTTATTGTGCTGTCCCCGAGACTGGACCACTCCCGAGCGGTCAACTACTTCTCCAAGGTGAGTGGTGGTGTGATGACCTCCATCACCCCAATAACTGACCCCACACTGCCTCAGTTAACACAGGGCTCTGTGTGTCTTCTTCCTTTTACAGGTGAAGCAGCTGCCTCTGGTTAAGCCATACCTGAGGTCAGTACAGAACCACAATAACAAGTCTGTCAATGAAGCACTCAACAACCTCTTTATCACTGAGGAAGATTACCAGGTAATTTGTCTTTGTGTTTGTGTGTTTATGTGTAATTTACATTTTCCAGTGGTAGGACCTTATCGGAGTTTCCAGACGTGTAGTCATTCTGCTCAAAATTTTCCTTTTATAACCCCCAAAAAATCTTTTCTGTTTTTCCTTAGGCACTGAGGACATCCATTGATGCCTATGACAACTTTGACAACATCTCCCTGGCCCAGCGTTTGGAGAAGCATGAGCTGATTGAGTTCAGGAGAATCGCTGCCTACCTCTTCAAGGGCAACAACCGCTGGAAACAGAGCGTGGAGCTCTGCAAAAAGGACAAACTGTACAAGGTGCAAGACTTTTCTGAGATTTCCAAGAGAATGTAATATTTATGTGTTTTGTACAAGATGCTAAGATGTCATTCACCTACAACATATGTATGTCTAGCTTTGGTAAACCACAGACATAGATTTTTGTCAGTGACAAGTGTGTGTGTGTGTGTGTGTGTCTATAGGATGCCATGCAGTATGCGTCAGAGTCGAAGGACACAGAACTGGCAGAGGAGCTGCTGCAGTGGTTCCTGGAGGAGGGCAAGAAGGAGTGCTTCGCCGCCTGCCTCTTCACCTGCTATGATCTGCTGCGGCCCGACGTGGTGCTGGAGACCGCCTGGAGACACAACATCATGGACTTCTCCATGCCCTACTTCATCCAGGTCATGAGGGAGTACCTGTCCAAGGTATGGATGGAGCGCTGTCCTCATGTGCCTTGCATTCAGAGCTTTAAGTTTTAGCCTTAAGAGAGGTGCTTTTAGATTGAATATGGTTAGATCTAAAAAGATTGCATATTAGATTACCAAATTCAGGTTTTGGTTCCGTGTTCTTTTTGGCTGTCAGGTGTAACGGTTTAAAGTACTTTTAAAATTGCCTTTCAGATCGATTTCCTTGAGGAAAAGGTGAAAAACTGCAACCTTTGCACCTCTGTCTTGCATTTGATGTGTGTGATTTTGATGAGAGATTTGACTTGTGCAATCTGCATGGATTTTGTTTTGTTGCCATATTTTAACATCATACTGCAGTGTCTAGTCAGAACTGGTCCTATTCGCTCCCTAACCAGATCTGAACTGTAATACTGTGTCAGCCATGTCAACTGATAGTTCTAAAGAATGTTCCAATGCACCAATGAGATGCTCGAACCAGGAGGAATTATAGGAGATTCTGATACTCTGCAGCTTCTTTCGTAAAACCATTAGTGTTATTTCTTATTGGTCGTTGTCTTTTATGTGCGGCCATTTTGTGAATTTCTCTACTGATGGCTTCAGCATTAAAATCATGACAGTTTGTGTACGTCAAGTGCTGGACAGTCAAAGAGAATTCGTCATTTGTATGTAAGCCAGCGTTGGCTTGTTACACATACAATGACAATAGAAACATATGTGGACCTTTCTGGATAGGAGTGGGAATCGAGAACCAGCCATGAAGTTGATCCCGGGATTGAATGCTACAATCCACACAAATTGTACGCCTCCGACCTTATCAATACCTTTTCTCAATGCCGGCGTGTTTTTGGGATCATTGGCAACTGGTGTTTTTGAAAGTAAAAATCATTACAGTTCTACACAGTTTACTCCATTCTAATAAGCTGTTATGGCCACTGTAGTAATCTAAGTTGCCTTATAGGTTAATGTGTTGATTGGAATGAGTAGACTACCTTCTCTACTCCTTTTAATTGATAAAAGAACTAATAAAGAATCAGACTGATAAGAATGATCAACAATGGTATCAGTATTGATAAAATAAATTCCCATCTGTTGGTTTTCTGCCTTGATTGGCTATAAAATATGAAACATAAATGTAACAACACAAGACATTACATTTCAGGTCTATAGAAAACAGTCATAATCTTCAGTGTGCTGGTATATTCTTTGCACTGTATACTGTGCATATCAGATGTATCATACAGGTAGTATTTTACAAATCCGGTAAAACGGGACATAATTTTTCTCTCTGATGCTGCTCTATTCTGTCCTTTATGCAAAACATCACACACAAGGGGCAGACTGCATCTGCTCATACTGAAACCACTGACTGAAGAGTGTGTCTGTCAGTTCTGTGCTTTTGGGTAATTTTTAGACACTCAAAAACCTGAAAATAGATTTAGTTAGAATTTGAAGGAACAGCTAACAAAATAACTGCACCTTGGAGACTGTGACCTTGCATTTCTACATGCATGTTGTTCCTTCCTTTTGCCACCTCCCCTCCCCACACACCACCTCCACCCCCCATACAACCATTCCCCCACCACTTATGCCAGCAACGCCTGGAGCTGTGGTCGCTGCATTCCGGTTCTTGTTTTGGGAACCCCCACTGGCTGTAGCAACACCGACCTCCTCCACACCCTACCCCCATTCCCATTATGCCCCCCCAACCCCTGGTTCACTGCACCCCGGTGCTCCAAATTTCTCACCCCTCTTCCACCGTCTTTATACTACTGTTTTTCTTTCTCTCTCTATCTCAGTAAGATTACAACTGAGCATGTCTGTTTTTTTTTGTTGTTGTTTTTTTAAAAAGCTCTTGTGTCAATGTGGTGTCTTGTTTGGGAAAGTCCCTTCAAAATGAAGTGGAAAATTACAGGAAGGCATGACTAGGCATTTGTGTATTTCCTTCTAACTCCTTGATTGATGTAATGAACTGAATCCACTTTCTGCAGATAAATGACTTGGCCTGGTAGACAAGGGAGACGATATGCAGGTGAAAAGCAGCAGTAAAGATCAAGTTCTGACAAACTCCAAGGCTTAGCTTGGGGGGGCGGGTAGTGCACAGATTTCCTCCAGTTCTCATGCCTTGAAATTCAGTTTATTGGCTGAGGCATTTCTGGGTCTCCAAATGTAAATAAATGTATTTACTTTTATTTATTTAGCCTGAGCTATTGCTGCAAACTATCATGAAAATATACAGCTTTGCTTTCACAATTCAATTTGCTTGCAGTTCACTGTTAATTTCAGCCAAGAGTTCAGCCATAGCAAACAATAAAGTCTGCACCTGCACAGACATAAGACCTTTTAAATTAATTGTTGGTGCCCATCTTTGACTTTATTTATTTAACCTCACTTTAAATTACTGAATGTTTATTTTTTTGGAAACTCTCCTCCTTTGCTGCCATTCTTGGCAACACTGCATCACAGGCCAGAATCAAAATGTAAAATGGTTCACCTCATTCTCTTTGCTTGCTTTTGTCCCACCCAATTACAGGTTGAAGTTTGTGCTGCACAAAGGAGGAACACCAGTGATTTGACTTGCGTTGGAACATTTGTCTGAGCACAAGTCTAATGTCCTGTGTACTTATACATCTTAGGTGGACAAGCTGGAGACCTCTGAATCACTCAGGAAAGAAGAGGAACAGGCCACCGAAACACAACCAATTGTTTATGGTGAGTTTCTACTAGTCCCAATTGATCCTCTCATTTTGTAATCCAATCCGTCAGTCAGTTACTACTTTCAAAAGACTTATGAAAGTGTATTCATCCCATAATTAGATCATTTCTGTGGTTTTGATATTTTCTGCACTGTGTACCCTGTTTGGACATGAGATTTTCTCACATGCTGTGTTTGTTACAGGCACGCCACAACTGATGCTGACGGCAGGACCTAGCGTGCCCGTTCCCCCTCAGCAGGCCTATGGCTACGGCTACACGGGAGCGCCGGCAGGCTACGCCCAGCCCCCTCCAGCCGCTGGCTTTGGCTATGGCATGTAAAGACCAGACCAGACCTCCTGTCCTGGCTAAACCCACGCCGCCCCTCCCATTCTCCATCCCTCCTCGGCGCTTGCTGCCGTTCCTACAGCTCGGAGCAGTCCATCCATCTCTTCTCTTCTTCAGACTGCTCTGTCACCTTTGTTTTTGTTTTCTTCTTCATTCAAGATGATAAGCAAGCAACCTTTCCCCCCCTTTCCCTCTCCTTTTTTTTATACAAAAGATTTTTTTGGCTGTTATTTTCCTTTTACACTTTTATGAAGGACCTCACTTTGTTTTCTGTTTAGGAAGAGAGAAAAATTTGGATCACGGGGATTATTTTTCACATTCCATAAATCTAATTAGTTTTAATTTTTTTGTCTATTTTATTTTTAAAAGGGGAATGATTTATGTCAAAGTGGAGGACTTGTGGTGGGGATAAAATGAAGCCCTCCTTAATAAGGTCTTTTGTGAAGCATCAGAATTGCACTTGGCATTGAGAAGAAATTAATGTAGAATCTGTTCATTCTAATGTGTGTGCGTGTGTACGTGTGTATGTGTATGTATGAGAGCAGCTTGTTCTGTCTGTCTTTAAAAAACAAAACAAAAAAAACATTCAAATATTGTATATTCAAAGAAAATGTGGGGGGGAAAATCTAATGTTCCAAAATACAGTATTTGAACACAAGACTGCCACTTCCATGACAACACTACAAAATGTTACTGTACAACATGGGTGTTATGTAGCTCTTCAGATAAGACCTATTGAGTTGGCGTACAAACGTGTGGAGTTCTGGTGAGCAAGTTCAACCTTACCCTGGCCTATGCAGGTTTAACAGTATGAAAGTCATGAGTGTATTTTTGTTTATTCTGTGTGCTACAGAAGACTTTCCCTTGTGCAGTAAGTTACCAGTGCTCTTGTGTGGGGAACATTCCATTTGAAGAGGGGATAACGCGCACACACAAAAAGAGAAAAAAAAGATAAAGAAATGGCTATTCTTTAGATCTGTGTGTTTGACTAACCTCTCCCTATCCTTGTGCTTACAGTTTGTGTATGCTGGATATCGTGGTGTTCTAGGTCACTGTTCATGACTGTACAGAAAGAATATAAAACCTACTAACCTTGATGTCCTATTTTTTTGACTTGTCAATTTATCCTGACCTTACCATTTGATATGAATCACTTTATTTAAAAGACAACACCTTACTCTTACATACACTTAACTTTCATGTGCAGTTTTACAGTGCACATCATGGGGGGTGGGTGGGGGGTGTCTGCAAATTATGTTGACTACCAGTGGCTTTCACACTCTTCCTCTCCCCTCCCCCAAAAATGTTTAGTTTGACAAGAAAGCTGTTTTCAAATCTGTTAATGCTTAAACCACATACACGCTGCTCCTCCTGTGAGAAAAACCACTATCATTTCCTACTTTCTGACTATACTCGATTAGTCTCCCTCCTCTCCCCAGGACTGTTGTCCTGAAGTGATCTAGACTCGACCAAATGGAAACGTATGGAATCAAATCCAAATGGGTTCTTAAGTGTAGATTACCGTTGTGTGGAAAATACAGTTTAACCATTGTCTGTGTTGTGTTTGGATGTAAAGCTGGCCCTTGCAATGACACTATGAGCACAAACTATGAGAAAACAGACTCACGCAGGGAATGTTTGAATAACCCTCTACTGTATGGTTCAGCCAAGGGGAACCTTGCTGTTGTTGTTATACTATTTGACTGTCAGATAATGCCTATGTATGTGTGGGAGGACAGTGATTTATTTTTCTTTTTTTCCTAAAAAAATTCATCTCTGATCTAAAGAGGGAATATAATGTAGAATATATAATGGTAGAATTGTGATTTAAAATAGATGCCTGATTAACCCAGTAGGACCCCTCTGTATATACACTTACTATTACAAAAAAATATCCTCATACAATAAATGATTGAACAGGTGAAACTAATTGCTTCTTAAAATAAATGGTCAAACAATGGAATCTTGTGTCGTGTGAAGACATTTTAATTCTAGGAAGCATTTTATATCTCTAGGCCACAAACTGAGGTATTGCATACGTCCATTCAATACAGTTTCAAATGCCCTGTAACCTTGTCTATCAGATCACCTGGCCCAGGGCCCACTCCAAGAACTGTTCGTGAACCTGGTGCTATTTGTGTTCTGCCCGCATCCTGGATCAAACTGACAGGTAGTCTGAGTTCTTTAGCCTTTCTCCAAAGTTCCAGCAGACTCTCCTCGTCGTCGGCCTTCACCACAACCTTTGGCTGTCCGTAATACTCCCACTGCTTGAGAAGATCAGGGTCTCTTCGCTGTAGCTGCTTATAGGCGCTTACAGCCGCATGAGAACACTGAGCCGCTACTTTCCCTTTACCCATACTAAGGTCCTTACGCACAACTAAAATCAACTTCAGCTCTTCACTCGTGCCCATGGAAGACGCCTCACTTTCATCTCCAGCGCCTGTCCGTGCACCGCCACCTCTGGTGGGTGGGCCGAGCCGCCCTCTGAGGTACCAGCCAAGCAAGAGTCCACAGCCGACACTTGCCAGCATGCCCACAGGGCCACACAGCGATTCCATACCTGGAATAGAAGAGGCATTTATAACCAGAGATATTAGATTCTTTGTTTATCGTTATCCACATTCTGTTCCCGCGTATCGTTATGGCCCGAGAATGAACATGAACCTCGTTCACGTTAACTGAATAATGTGTGTGGCCTGCACGTCTCCCATAACAAACGAACATAATACACGTGATACAGAAATATTAACACAGATCACAGACTCCAAACTCCAAAAGCGTTTCATTCATGCCAGGTCGTGTAGCCCTCTGGTAACAACCCAAGTTACTGAGCTAACAACATAAGTCAAACTGAACTGACAGAAACGATCGTTTCTCTGACCACGAAATATCTGCCCATCCCAGCTTCATTTATTTGCAAACCTTAATGTAAGTCTATGTTTACAAGCCGTTTAGCCCAAATATACGAACTGCAGTAAACACTGTACTGTTAAACGTAAAAGTGTTTAAGCTAGCGAACAACGAGATAACGATAGGTTAGTAAAGCGTTTGTTAGTTAACGTTACACGTGTTGTCGATGGTAAATCCAATGACTGTGGTAAATCTTAGCAAGATAACGGTAAAATACATCATGATCTTACGTATCGTAAGACGATGAAACAATCCAACTCAACTAAGATCAAGGCAACTACATTTCAAAATGAAGACCTACCTTCAAACTTAACCATGAAAAACTGCTTTCATTTCACTGCAATTGCCACAGGTTCAAACGTCACGTCCTCTTGGTCTCAGTCTGATGACGTTGAACGAGGACACTAATCTTTTGCAGATGGAACATTCTTTTACTGCCTATGGATGACGCATCACTTTGTTACAGTTACTGTAACCAAATGATTTTTAAAATTTACCCCAGCAATTCCAGTAACAGTGTTGCAAACACATCATTGGCTATTAACGTGGTCTGCAAAAGATAAAAGGCTGTAAAAAGGCCTAAACCGTAGGCATATGTTATTCAGCAATTTAAGCAAAACTAATGCAACACTTTCATAATTTGGGGCGGTGACATATTAACATAGTTAGGAAATTATGCATTAACAAGGAATATTGCTTTCTCAGTATTCAGATTCCTTAAACCTTGCCCCAAGTATCATCAACTCTAAATATATGAATATATGCCATGCTGGATTAGTGTCGGGCCAGGGTGATTTAAACTGGATTGTGATGAAGGGGGTATCGGGGGAGACGGGTATTATATGTGTTAATTTATGTCTTTTATATGTATAACAATAATGATGTTGATAATAAGAAAAAAGATAATAAATAGTCTGGACAGCTGAAGCTACCTGAGCACCCATTCATGGCTATGGTGCTGGCCCGCCCCTGGCCAAGGTATGCCATGATGAGGGGACAAAGAGGAGGCGCTGAGTACAGCAGGGCCCAGGGCCCCCCCAACCCCCAAGAAAATTCTTGAGGTAGAATGTACTGATGAAGTAGAATTGTCTTGTGAAATTACCAAATGTTTTGAGAGAAAAGCAAGCAGAACTTCATGAAAAGAATGTGTCTCCAAGGAAGCCGGATAACCACCTATTAGATCAGTTATAAAGAAAGTAATGGTTAGGCTAACATCCTTCTCAAAAGGATTAGCAACTTCTGGCCTGTAAAAGTCATGTCACTGGTGATTTTCCAAACTGGAAGCCCTAATCTACATGATGTTGCGCTGTGCATAATGCATCCCAGTTTTTTTGTGTGTCTTTAATTGTTGTGTATTTGCCATATCTATCTATCTATCTATCTATCTATCTATCTATCTATCTATCTATCTAGCAGAACAGGAACTTTGTCATCATTAGCAGGGCCTTAGGCCCGATATAAAAACTACTGATGAAATGTAAAACATTAAGCTGGAGGGCTTTTTGGACAACAAGGACACCCTATAATGAGCGAGTGAATGCGTTACGTATATGATTTCAGAGGGCCAAAATACAGTGATCCTTTTTGGTTTACAAAGTTGCAATTAGAAAACAACACATGATGTAACGAGACTAGATTTTTCAAAATTGTTGGTTTTGAAATTGAATTAATAGCTAATAAAGCTGTTAGTCAGACCTTTTGCGTCTCCTTGACCACTCTGTATCCTTACTGAAAGAGGCAAGTTGTAAAAATGAATAAAGAAATATATAGACCTATACGTGCATTCCCAACTTGTTTTGACCAGCTTGCGAACTGACTACTCGAAGAACAATATAAGAACAATACTATCTACAACCAAACAGCGTTAAGTTGCATTGTGTTATCGTACCAATCAGACTTAGCCCATCTTTAAAAATCAAGGAAATCAAGGTTACTTCAACAGAATGAGCTGGGGGCGTGCACGAAGCTGATTGACAGAACAGAAAAGCGCTCCAAAGTAGTGATTTTAAACTCAGTGACCTCAGTCCTACAAACCGAACGCTCAAGGGGCGGGGTTTCTATTCTAAAACAATTTATAGTCTCCTAACCTTTCCTGTTCTATAGATTGTGGGCTCCTGGCTGGTGATATGTTGTTTTGTCTAGCAATTCTGTTGGAAATTTGCGATACATGTTTTAGAATACCGCTCTGCTCGATTTAATTAGAATTGTAATTATCTATTTTTCTGTTTTCTGCAGAGAATGGGCATAGCCCGTTCGTATCCGCCCCCTTTTCATGTTGCGCACTTTCTCTGCTCTTACCCCTCGCCCCTACTTCAATGCAAAGGATCTCAGTTTGCCCTATTTAGCTTCTTGAGACACCTGCAGAATCTCTTTGCATTCATCGGAAGCCAACCTTTGATCTTAAGGCGCCAGTTTTCTTTCCAGCTGCATAGCATTGCTTGGTGGTTGACAGCTGAGGTAAGGTGAATAAGGCATTAATGCTAGTGATATTTATCAGTGCAACAAAATGCGTTTCTATACAAATTTCTCGGGGAATTGCTTTTTCTTAGCCTACTATGCATCACTATTAATCTCATTTGATTGGCGTTGTATTCATTCTAAATGTATTAAAATATTTTTTTTCCTCCCTGTCAAGAGAGAATTATGCATTTCCAGGTATATTTTCTTTCTAGACTGTTCTATTGATGCAGTGTTCCTCGTGGTTCAGCGTTGTTTATGTCATAGTTGCTGTTGCGCAATAGTTCCTCGGAAGGCTGTTTATGCTGGACGCGCCAACCCCCCGCTCTAACTGATTTAAAATTCATTGCTTCAGACACAAATACTAGCGGAGGCCACAGAGCACAGGCCCTCCGAGAATTTCATTTTTGAATGTTTCATAAAATAACGTAACATGTCTGTTAATGTCAATGTTATAACCCTTGAATTGTGTCACGTTATGAGATAAGCATCAGGGAACGTTCTGACATGTGTTTAATATTTTTGTAATAATCCTTCGTGTTTTTTTAATTATGCTACATTCATACTAGGGAAATAGCCGGAACATCCCTTGTTTTTCTTTAAGGGACACACAAAGAAGTTACCCCTCTCCAATTTCTGTCCGTTACATAAATGTTCCCTATACGTGACCCCATCTTGAAATTATGTAGGATTATGTAGTAGTCTACCATGCTACCCACCACGTGTCAGTGCTTTTTAGTGTTTCCATGCCTTATTATCCAACAACATTAAGGGAAACATTAGATAAGTAAATCTTTGCAACATTTTAAACAACTTTGATAGTGCTATTTTTCTGACCAATTCAGTTCATATCCTGTTACATACCCTGAGTGGCTAAAGATAAGCACTGACCACTGTAACTCTCATTTGTGAGTATGCCAGGTCTTGCTGTGCACACACACGGACAGCTTCAAGGGGAATGTCACCAAATTTCATTTACTTGTATGTTCAAATGTCCACTTCTCAGTGTAATTAATGACGATGTATCCAACCGAGCTTGCTTTGTATCTGTCCCATTTTTCCCTTGCATGAAAAATATACCTTCAATGTTTCATTTGGGTGGCTGTCCCTTGGGGGGCCCCAGGCCCTATCTTTAGTAGGCATATATGGGGCACCATAGCACACACTGACACCATCCTGTTTGATGTGGGTCCAGGAGGTGGCAGTGTGACTGTGGCGGCTGCTGCTGCTGCTGTTGCTACTGCCGCCGCCGCCTCTCCTGTGTCATCCTGGCAGTCAATAACCAGAGCTGTGTTCAACTCCCACGGATCCTTTGGCTTTTTCTTCCAGGCCAGATGATGTGTTTGGAGATTTGACACCAGACTCTCTCTCTATCTCTCTTTCTTTCTCTCTCTCTCTCTCTCTCTCTCTCTCTGTCGTGTGTTAGGAGCTGGCGTTTGATTTGAGGGGGCGGGGTGGGGATAAAGTCCTGATGTCTGACATTGTGTCTCTAATAAACAGATTGCAAGATGCGTGTCTGCACACTGTTCATGGCCCTCTGAGAGGGGATAGATACACACAAGTCTGATGTGAGTGAGGGATTGAACCGGACAGTGTTCTGGAACAGTCATCCCTGTCAGTGTTCTGGAACAGTCATCCCTGTCAGTGTTCTGGAACAGTCGTCCCTGTGTTACTGATAGATAGAACTATGAAAGCTGTGTGACAAGCTGTTGTGTCTTTCCCCGTATTCGATTCCAAGCCATTGAAATATTTGTGGTTGTATTTTTTTGTGAGGTACTTGTCTGGTAGTTCCTGTTTGTTTTTCCCTCTCCACAACTCCTGTTCAAGTGCAAAAGATCCTTCTGGAAATCTGTGCTCAATAGATCACTTCAAGGGACATGTAGACATGTGTTTTATAACGGTGTATTTGTGTAAAAAGCAGAGATCATTCATGTGTGAGAACATCTCACATATCTGTTCTGGCAAAGTAGAGAACTATGAGCCATTTAAAACAATAACAGTAGTAATAATGACTTCCATGCAAGCTTGACACTTACTCTCATTACAACTTCATTCACCCACTGTAGAGCTGGTGAAGTTACGACTGAAGTATTTCACCCTGTCTGAGTTGTTTCTCTTTTTGCATGGAGACGTTGAAATGAAAGAATGCTGATAGATCACCCCCATCAACAGGTGATTTTAAGTTTGACATTAACTTTCAAAACACGCCCATGTGTTTATGAGGACAAGGTCTTCCAGGCCGGGTGGAGGCAGAACTGCCTTCGGTCTTGGCAGGCTCAGTCGTGACATGAGGCCAGAAGGTCGCGGCAGCAGTTCAGTTCACCAGTGGTGTGATTAGGTTACCGGTAATCTGCGCAATACTGCTGACCCTCAGGGAGTGCAGGGAGAACTGGGTCTTTTCCTGTAACAGTGGGAGGGCGGGAAGGAAGGAGGGATGGAGGGAGGGAATGGGGAGGGTGAGAGTTTGTGATGAATGTGGTGCTGGAAACAAATAAAAGGCTCTTTCTCAGAGGTGTGTGCTACTCCCTCTGTCTCATTCTCTCTCTCTCTGTCTTGCTCTCTCGCTCTCGCCCTCTCTCTTGCTCTCTCAACCCTTTCTCCCTCCCACTCTCCTCCTTCCCTCTTCCCTCCCTCTCTGTTCAACATTAGGCTTGCTGGCGTCTGACCTGCAGCACTCTCACCTTCCTCGTCTGATCCTGAAAGTGCCTAATGACACCGGGTGGCTGACTGAGCAGACAGCACACTCCCACAGAGGCGCCGCCAACGTCAAGCCAGAGAGCAACACACCGAGAAGTCCGCTGCAGCTAACATCATTCCTCAAGGTACGACGGTTTCGGGAAAACCTGTGTGTGTGTGATGTCTGATGAAATCCTACCTGTGAGCAACCTACAATTATCCCAAAGCTTGTTGGCAGTAATTGTGTGGGCAGTGGATTTTGACTGTCAGGTTGATTTTAAATAAGTGCTTGGCAAGTGGTGACAGAGACCTGGAACTTCTGGCCTCCTAGAGACCTCTGGCTGCCCACCTGTAATGTGTACTGTACTATACTCACAGGCACATGTGCACACAATACAATACTAGTACACTTTCCACGTGGGCCATATTTCAAGAAGGGTAGTAAGGGCATGTAAATGCATGAATAAAAAAGTCATAATATATGTGCATTTCATTCTAGATTCTGAATAGTCCAGCAAGTTCACTTAACCAAGTTAAGTTCAGTTTATCTCAGATGTCTATATGTATAGACTAGGTAAAAAAAAATATCCTGTGTACCTCAAATATACTGATGTGTACATACAAACATATAAGATACATTCTAATCTATATATATCTGCTATATAATATTTATTGTGTTTCATCATGTGTCATGTCTGTGTTGGTCTATCTGTGCTCCTCTGTGGATGCTAGTAATCTACAGTGTGTACTCCACTACTGCAGTTTGCCATCACTTGTGGCTGTGTTTAGCTGTGCATATATTTGCATTGTCACTGCTCAGTATAACTTGCATGCATACACCCCCCCCCCAACCCCAACCCCAACTATCTCTCAACTGATCTCTCATGAAAGCCTTTGCTTTTCTCTGTCTGTAGACCATAAAAGAACCGTTGTGAGGAGGAGCATCTGATGTTGGTGCAGTGGTGGGGGGGCTGCCTTCATGCTAGTCTGCTTCCTCCATGCTAGTGTCGTATCACCCTAATTGGAATGGGCAGGTGAGTCTGCGTATGTGTGGGAAACAATCTTTCTTGTAAGTTAGAGAGAGACTTTGTGCACAAGCCCCCCTCCGCACACACGCACATACACACACACACACACACACACACACACACAAACACACTCACACACACTCCAAGTGTAGAGAGATAAATATGTGGATATGTCTTTAACATGTTGTCCAGAGTTGACCAAGTCCATAAGCTTACCAAAGAGACCTGGCAGACTATTACAGAGTGCAGATAGGTAAAGCCAGGACAGGTGATCAGACACCGTCTGAGTCAGTCTGCTCAATCTGCCTGCCCACTGGCAGACATGAGAACCTTAGTGTTCCTGACATTCATCAAACAAGTCTGGCAGTCTGGCATTCAGAAGAGAAACCTTGGCTTTGGTCTTCAGTACTTCTAACTACGTGGTTCTACGTGAAGAGTGGTGCCACACACACACACACATGCACAAAACCCATGAATCAGACGTACACCCAAGCCACCCCAAACACACCGGGTTTGGCACTCCCTTTCCTGGCTTTTTAGCGTGTGTATATTTTTTGGGGACAACCTCATGGTGTCATATTGCAACACATATCAGAGTCAGATGTTGGTGTAGATTTAGGAGAAGAATATTTCCATGTGATAAAATTTGCTTTGGCTATAGACTTCAACAAATTCAGCCTGGAATAGTTTTACATTTTTGAATATTAACACTTTTTTTCACAATGGAAACTTCTTGGTTAGGAATATGGCTGTGTGGCACACACAGCACACACACACGCAGAGAAAGAGAGAGAGAGGGAGAGACAGACAGACAGACAGACACAAACGTACAGACATACTTGCCCATAACAAAAAAAAAGAATCAAAACAAAACAAAATATGATTGGTTTGACGTGATCGAAGTGTTTTCAAAATGACTAAGCGCTGCCGTGATCACAGTCGACCACACTATCTGATTCACTTTAGCCATTATTAGCCCATATTGACGCAAACATCTGACACAAGTAGGTCATCTGCAGCTCTTTAGCCTCGTGGTTTATGAGGGGGAACAGTGTGTTTGTTTTTGTTTTTGAAATTACCAACGGATGTGGCCAACCACCGACTTTACTATGCGTGAGGACGTATGTGTGGAAGTGTATTGTGTGTGTGCGTACCTGGTGTCTGTGTTTGTTTGTGTGTTTGAGTTTCTGCACGTGTGATTGAAAGGAGTCCTCTTGTCTGTGCGTAGGGCATGAAACGTTAATGGCTCTTCCTGATGTGGGTGTACCCGTCAGATTGTGTACTCTCACAGTCACGCATGGAGCTAAATATGTCTGACTACTTCTTCTGAAATCTGCAGCAGTTACATTGACTTCTCCCTTAAATCTCAGATGCTTGTTTTGATCTCTTGGAGATGTATGGGAGGAATTAACCAGCTAACATTCCATGGTAATGGCTTGATATCTAAGTTCAGGAAATCTCCATGCATTGCATGCACATGGGTGGATGTTTCTTTTTTTTTTCTCTTGACAAGAATCTTGATTCATTGTCTCATGCTTGGGCCGATCAGTGCTCATTGGTAGTCGGCTAAAGTATCTGCTAAAGACCAGAAAGAGTGTGAAGGAGGGGGGAAAGCCTTTAATGTGGTTATTGAGGATCAAAGGCTTAGCTATATTCTCCTCAGATGACCACTTGAATGGCGTGCGGTTAACATGCTAAAGCCCCCCCCCCCCCCTTCTCTTCTCATGCTTTCTCTCTCTCTCTTCCTTTCCTCCATCATTCTCTCTTTATTGCTTGCCCTTGTTCTAGGTCTTTCCTCTTCCTCTTCGTGACAGGCAATGGCAGGGGTGCCTGGCCTTCCATGATCCTCTTGCCTTTAGGCTTCCTCTCCATCTCTCGCTACATCTAAGGGGCCCATCAGAAGCAGCTTAGGGGGGATTTCCACAGACACTTCTGTCCATGATATAGATCACATGAGAGCCCCTGTCTTCAAGCTCCATTTCCTTTGGTCTTTTCAGTGAATGAATGAATCAATCAATCATGAATGAAGGAATGAGTGGGTCAGCCACTGAATCACTTCACTGACCAGTGTTAACTTTCCAGTGTGGACTCGATGACGACGTGCCAACCAGTTGCTCTCTAAGAATCAGGACACTGGCATAGATCTCTTGGTTTGGCACACTGGCATGTTAAATCGCAGACTGCATAAGATGCGAAGACACATGTGTGGTTGAGTGGTCAAGCAAGCCTTGCCCTGCGTTATGAACTTTACACCTTCCTTCCCCTTCAGTGCCTACTGGACCCGCATTGCCCACCGATGTGTTGGCAGGGGTGAGGCGTGAAGAGCTGCACACCCTCCTTGTAGTGACTATCCCTAATGCACGCACGCACACACACACACACACACACACACACACACACACAGACACACACACACACACGCACACGCACATATACTTGTAGGGGCCAAAAAGGAAGGCAGGGAAAAAAAAGAAAAAATATGGAGGAGCTCCTTAAAGACTCTTATAATGGAAGCAGTAAATGTTGCTGATGAAAACCAACCTGCTCTCCTGCACACCCAGCAGTCATGAGGGGAAGGGAGGAGAAGAGACACATCAGGGAGGTGGGAGGGAGAGAGGGAGGGAGAGAGAGAGAGTGAGCGTGCTGCGCGTGTGAGAGAGTGAGTGAGCAGAGATGGAGAGAGTGATAGAAAGAGGGAGAGAGGAGAGGGGACTGGCTGTCCTTGCTGTGTTGTTGTGTAAGAGCTGGCGGGCTGGATGAGAATAACACTCTTATTCTCTCACAGCTCTGAACTCTGTTACCCCGC
>JAIFZK010000009.1:5890000-5902500 GCA_027481765.1 Tenualosa thibaudeaui | reverse complement strand
CCGTTCAAAGCCAGTGCACACCCGGAACTGCATGTCATGGCTGATAGACCTGAGATTAGTGCTTATCTAAAGGGAACGGCCTTGTTTAATGTGTTTGGTCATTTTGTCATTGTGTGTGTGTGTGGTTTTTTTTTCTCCGAAAAGAAGGCCGTTGTGTTCTTTTCTGTGGATGGTGTGGTCCTCTGTTACATTATGAAATGTCAATATCGGTTACAAGCATTTTGCAAGGTTACACATAAAACTTTTGATTTATGTTAATAAATCAAACCAATCGTTTGATTGTTAGCTGAGGTTATAGGGCCTGTTTCAGCACATTTCTCACTGCTCATTTGATGTCATGAGTTGCAGCAAAGGTGGTGAGGTCACTGGATTAGGAGCTAGGCGCACTGTTTCTTTGGTGTTTTGTTGATAGGCTCACAACACCTCCAGAAAACTCTACAGCTGTGTTTTGCCTTTAATGTCCTCCTGTAAAACATTGCTCAGTTTTATCCCTGTTTTATAAGTTGTAGTTATTCATCTCTCACAGTCTTGTAAATCTTATGTGGGCCTTGTTTAATACACAGTAATGTTCCATTTTACTGAGGTTTCGTCCCACTTCTGTTTTATGACCACAAGATGGTGCTAAAGCCTTATTTATGGTTTGTAGGTTTGTACACCTCACCTTTTTATGACACACTCAGAATGCACCAGTCTTGAAATGTTTTTAAAGACTTGAAATGTTAAAGGCTGAAATGTTTATAGACTTGAAATGTTTATGATGATATAACTTGAAAGGCAGGGAATAGATGTGTTCCCTGAGATTACTGCACACAATACTTTATTGTCCCATAGTTTTTGCTGGTTTTATGGATTTGATTGCTGATCCAGGCTTTAGAAATAGCCAACAAACACATGTGTAGAGAATAAGGATCATTTTTCATTCATTATCCTTCAGAAACAGTGCATGCATAATATTGACATACGTGTTCAAAATAACAATTGTGTTTATTTTTATTGCGCAGCTGGCAAAAGTGGACTGATTCAAGCTGTTTTAATTGTGTTGGAGAACTTGTATTGTCACTGACTGGCAATCAGGCCACCCAGGTTTGATTCTTGAGTCCATCATTGAGAGTCCATGTCGCCTCTTGAACCATCAGATATTGGTAAATATCAGTCAGCTAAGTTGACTTCGCTAACTGATTTCAGATATATAGTTCAGATAAATAATTTTCATTTAAAGCAGATTACTAACACAGTTTTATAAATGTGATTATTGGACTATTGGATTATTGGACTCTCAGACACGTTCCATGCATATGCAACAATGCTCTGTATACTGTATAAAGACCATAAATCTGTAAGTATCTGTTTTGCAGGTCTGTCATTGATCGGAATTAGGTTGCCAGTCTCTCTTTCTGTTGATTTCCACTAGCCAGTTCCCTGAACAGACAGCAGAGGGCGCTCCTTTACTCTTTTTAAAAAGCTTTTAAAACAGATCTACTTCTGTCATTCAGAATCACGAGGGGGAATGTTTATGTAAACACAGGGCAGCACAGAACAATAGGTAATGAAATTCACTGCTGGCAAAAACCTCCACTAAATGTTCTGTGACAGAATGCAAAATATTTATCAGTCACTCTCTTTACAGGAGGCAGGAAATGGCATATTTACCACAATAAGACCAAGTCAGCACTGAACTCGAATTAGTCCTGTGAAGCAGAATTTTCTCAAAACTCCTATAAGCACTAGTGATGGCAAGAACCAGGACATTCCTATCATCTCCCTCGCGCAGAATGATGGCAAATGCATTCATTGTGCACTGATGCACTGTATGGTGCATTGGTTCCTCCCAGTCTTTGAAAGTGGCTCCACCCTTCAGGCCAGGTAGGCCAGGGAGGTCACAAACCAGGCCTTGGAACAGTAGTTTCACACAAGGCAGCCGTTATGAGGGGTGAATTACTGCCATGACGAGAGTGACCTTCGGTATATGAGGCAGGCCTCACATCATTACCCAGCACCCCCGCATCCACCCCCGGAGGAAAACGGTATCTCTCAGTACAGTGGATGGGATGAGGGGGTGGGGGATGAGAGGTAGGGAGTGTTACACTAGGCTCAGTGGGGGGTGTTGCCGCGTCATGTAGATTACAGGAGAGAGTTTGATGGAAGCCTAAACAAAGCCACTGTTATGACTGGGAGGAGCAGCAACCCTCCTGTGTGTGTGTGTGTGTGTGTGTGTGTGTGTGTGTGTGTGTGTATTCTGTATGTGTATCTGTGTAGGCAGGTGTGAGTCTGTGTGTGAGTGTGTGAGTGACAGTGGGGGCTTTATGAGTGAAGGCAGTCGGGGCAGAAGGAGCAGTGACTCAGTGTTTCTGCCCCCCACGCTGGGTCCTGCTGCCCCTCCTCCACTCTTTGTCTGTACTGTCCCTCTGTCCACACCGTCATGCTAGGCAGCTTGGACTCGGCCAGCGTACAATAAGCATCCTCACACACACAGACACACACACACACAAACATACACATACACATATTGTACTACACGTACATTGTATGCACCTTATGGCACACTCTAACCCTACACACACACTCACATACAATATACAGACGCACACACACACACACACACATACACAAACACACACACACACAGACTCTGTATCTCAAAATGGCCTTTTCACCATCATCACACCATAGGCGGGGGGTGGGGTTTATCACCATCATGTCTTGTAGACACCCACCCAGTCAAGGACCACAAAAGCATTGGCTTACTTCCCGTTGGTAGAAACGAAAGAAAGAAAAAGAAAAAGAAAAAGCACATCGAAATGAGCTTTTGGTACATATGTTGTGTTATGTATGCCATGGTTGTTTACTGCCGGGCTGGCTTCCATTCTGAGGAAGAGTGTCTGTCGCTGACATGGCCAGAGAAGGAGAGAAAAAAAAGAGAGAGGGAGAGATAGAGACGTTGAGTTTATCTTTGACTTTGCAAACAAGCAAAAAATCAAGGGAAAGCTTTAAATGGGTTGAGGCATACAGCATTGGGTTAAATTAACTAATGGCTGTTGTCAAGAAGCAATTATGGTCGGCTTGAAAATTGCAGCGTTAGACCATCAATCGCAAACAAGAAAAAGGATGATAAAAAACATTATATTTTCACTGTTCACATTTAGATGGAGATGAAAGTCCTCATCTGGGAGAATCCCCATGCCCACGCACAGACGTACACATACACATGTGTGTGTGTGTGTGTGTGTGTGTGTGTGTTTTGTCTGTGAGTAACTGGTTTATTCAGAGAAAAAAAACTTTTTATGAGACTTCAATGTCTGGCAATGGCTAACGGGCCGTGCTTTGTGGGCCCTCCAGAAAGACGAGTCCAGCACTCTCACTGTCTAATTAATGTAATTTACTGCCACTTGTCTTTTTGAAAATAACCATCACGCAGACACATCAAAAAAAATAAAACAACAAACCAAAAGGAAATGCCTCACTCGTGACTATATTAAGCCCAACTGCTAAATTGTACGTTCAAACTAAAGGGGTTGTGAAGCACATGCAGATTGACCGCCGTGAAAGGCCCAGGGAAGTAAAAATTTAATTGCCAGTGATTACAGCCCAGTGACACTCAAATTGTCATTGCCTGTCACCAGCACCAGAAGCAAGCGGGTGGCACAGAGAGCCATAAACTGGCAGGGCTGGTTCTGACCCCTCGATGACGCCAGCGGCGCTGTGGAGAGAACACTTCCTGGACGTGTGGGGGGGGGGAGAGAAACGGCCCCAGTTATCACTGTGTACAGAGTAGACCTGAGAGCCATGCACCCAATGATAAAGCTTTGTTGGTTGGCTGACGTCAGGCACGGAAAACACACTCACACACGCACAAACACTCACAGACACACACAGCACGGTACACAGTCCATACATACACTCTCTGTTTCTGTCTCTCTCTATCAGTCATACACACACACACACACACACACACACACACACACACTCACACACTCACTCATATGTACTCCCACAAGCATAAACACTATTGCTCGCCTTAAATCACATTCATAGCCCCATATGTTCATAAATGTATGTTTACCCAATAAACATACATTTATGTCTGTATTTATGACTATGTGTGGTCCCCCCTCTCCACCCCCCGGCCCACGGCTCTCCAGGTCTCAGTCCAGCTCCTTCCTCCCTCTCTGGCCTTTGACCATGACTAAGTCCCTGGCAGGGCTCCAGGCTCCAGGCACAGGGCCTTGTGTCCGATTGCCCTCTGTGAAACTGGAAACTCCTGTATGGCTGACACCATATCTGTTTGGGGCGCAAACACTGGAGGGGGAGGTGGGGTGTGTGTGTGTGTGTGGGGG
The DNA here is from genome assembly GCA_027481765.1 of Tenualosa thibaudeaui. NCBI lineage: Eukaryota > Metazoa > Chordata > Actinopteri > Clupeiformes > Clupeidae > Tenualosa > Tenualosa thibaudeaui. Next base: position 5,898,166 of record JAIFZK010000009.1, on the reverse strand, counting down.
GGGGTGGTAAGGAGGAAGAGTGGGATGGACAGAATGGGAGACAGACGTGTGTGAGTGTGTGTGTGTGTGTGTGTGTGTGTGCATGCTGCACCCGCTGTAGTGTGCGTCATCATTGACCGGTGACTGACCAGGGATGAGCAGCTGCCCAGGCTGCCCACCTACACACACACACACACACACACACACACACACACACACACACACACACACACACACACACATACACACACACACACACACACACACATACACACACACACAAGCACACACACACACACACAAGCACACACACACCCATACACACACAAGCACACACACACATACACACACACACAAGCACACACACACACACGCACACACATACACAGATTTGGTGTCTCTGCCACACACACACTCACACACACACACACATGCTCAAACACACACACACACACACACACACACACACACACACAGACCCACAGACATTACATTTTGTCCCTTGCTTATGCAGACTTGTTATAATGCTACTTTTTATAGTCTTGTAGTGTAGTTGTGCATATGTATGTGTCTGTGTTTGTGTGAATAAATGTTGTGTGTGTGTGTGTGTTCACTGCAGGGCCATCCACCCTGACTCCTTTTGGCTTTTGGTCTGATCACACTGGCCAAATCAGGAAATGGACCAACTTAGTGAATGAATGGGAGTCAGAGAGGGAGGTGTGTGTGTATGCTCGGGCGCATGTGTTCACATGTGTGCTTACTGTGTCAAAGGTGAGTGAGTAATCCTGGCTGAAGTCTGCTTGTTTTCAAAAGGACGAACCATAGAGATAAAAGCTTAAGTGAAGACGAGAGTGAAAATAATTTTTTTTTGTCTTTTTTTTCCCCTGTAGTTTGAATTCTGGTCTGAAATCATTCAGCTGCCATTTAACCCCCTCCATCCACACACACACACATACACACACACACACACAACCAACCAACCAACACACACATACACACACACACACACACACACACACACACACAACCAACCAACCAACACACACATACACACACACACACACACACACACACACACACACACACACACACACACACACACACACAACAACACACACACACACACACACACACACACACACACACACACACACACACACACACACAACCAACCAACCAACCAACACACACATACACACACACACACACACACAATTATATTTGTTCATAATGTGGTGGTATTTTTGGTTCTGTGTCACTTAAAAAAGCATCTGCTAACAACTCACAACAAGAGCAATAACAATAAAATATTCACCATTCAGAAGTCATGGAAAAATTGATATTATCTGTGCACAGTGGCTTGAGGTTCATGTTACGAGCGCGCATTGGCTTCGGGTTGCCTGGGCTCTGAGACGTAGTCTTGACAGCTATCTCCAGCACTCTTTGGGAGTCCTGTCATTACGTACAGATCCTCACACGTTACAGCAGAAGCCTGCACATCCGAACACGTGGCTCGGTGCCTCAGAAAAGCGCCTGTCTCCGACGCGCTCCATGCACAATGAAAGAAGTTCCAGAGAGACTGACGCCCCCCCCCCCCGCCCATTCCCACCACTAAAAAAAGAACCTAAGCCAGTTCACTCTTTGTGGGTTTAGATATTTGGGTTCAGCCTGTGACAAACACTCGCTACCTCTTTCTCTCGATCTTACTTTATTTACTTCACATTACTGTCTGCCTCACAAGGCAGAAAGGAAGGGGGGTGGGGCGTGGTGGAGGGTGGCGATGTGTGAGGACACAAGGCCGCTCATTGATTGGACGTCATTATCCACTGCCAGTGGTAGTGGCAAGAGTGGCAGCAAAGGCAGCAGCAGCAGTGGGGTTGGTGTGACCTGACGCTTGGGCAAACATCTTGTGACTCTCTCATGGCCTCCAAACTCAATCAAAGCCAAATGCCAGCAGGATGTGTAAATATGAAACTGTGTACGTGTGTTCTGTGTGTGTGTGTGTGTGTGTTTGTTTGTTCTGTGTGTGTGTGTGTGTGTGTGTGTTTGTTTGTTCTGTGTGTGTGTGTGTGGCATTCGAATCTCGTGCACCCGTTGTTGCAGTCCTTGCTGATTCACAGTTTCTAATCGCGCTCTCACTCGTCAACCATGTGAGGTATGCAGCTAAGCTGAGAAAAAATCTGCTGATTGTTGGGAGCACACACACACACACACACACACACACACAATACAACCACCACCCCCCCTTTCCTTCTCAGAACTGGAAGTATACCCTTTACCCCCCCCCCCCCCCACAAGATCTGAAAACAAAAAGGCACTTCACACAACGCACAATGGGCCATGCTTGTGAGGGCCTGTTCTGGTTCGTTCTTCCCAGGAAACTGTGAAACCGCAACGACTGAAGCCTATCTGGAACACAACAAGCTCAAACCCAACATTCAGCACACTCTTACACTATGTTCTTACAGACACAGGTACAATAGGCAAATATATATATATATACACACACACACACACACACTTACTCATACACACACTTGCTCACACACGTGTGCTGACTTGGACAACAGACAGATACAGGCATACATGCAGCACACACATGTGTTGTTTTCACACACAGGTAAAAGGTCAGACACACACACACACCTTCACACGCTCTCACTCTCTCTCTCTCTCTCTCTCTCTCTCTCTCACACACACACACACACACACTCTCTCTCTCTCTTTTTCCCTGTCTCTCTAGACTAGCAGAGTGGTTTAGTTAAGCACTACACATACACAAGATACACTCTCATACACTAAGAGTCTTTTAGTCACACCGGTATCATACTCTCACACATACATATACACACAAAGCAGTGTTTTCAAACTCACCACCCAGCCTAAGGTCCACACACACACACACACACACACACACACACTCACACTCACACTAGCATATGAATGCATGTCTGGTTTCATAGACACACCATTACACACTCTTCTACCTCCACACGCATCAGTCGTCACTCACCTCCCTCCCACCTCCCAGAGGGCAGTAAAAAGAATAATGTAATACAGTATCTGTATCAAACATACATCCCCAGGAACATAAGTGCACGGCTGGATCCAGGGGTGCTGCGAGATTTAGAACATAGCTATTTATTTTTCCCCTCACGTATTTCACATTTTCCTTACACTAACATGCACACACACACACACGCACACATACACACATACACACACGCACACCAATCCATACAAATGGTGTAGACTATGGGTGGGGAGGGTGAGTGAGTTGAGATGACCTCATATGGTGGGACCTGACTGATAAATCACAGAACCAAACCCATACCCCCTCTTTTCCCAATGCACATACAAAGATCACACACACACACACACACACACACACACAATAGTAGTTTACACCCCAGTTTCCATAGGAGGGCTGTTGAGATTCACGATGGATAAATAGTCCTGTTTTAACCTCTTCTACCCACCCACCCACCTACCAACACACACACAAACACACACACACACACGCACGCTGTTTTTTGTGTGTTTTTGTACATATGCACATGACTGATATATGTGTGACATTCCATTAAACACCAATTTACACAGATATATTGTGTCCATGGAAGAACAATTACACACAAACAAATATGTAGTAACTATGTAGCATCATTTCTTAGAGTACAGTTATTCTTACGCCAACTCTATACTATACCACCTCTGATCATTTAGAAATTATATTTTGTGTTTCCTGATAAAAGGTAGTTTATTTAATAGATATAGAGGATATTTTTAGTTTTTAAACACAAACACAAATCTGTATCAAGTATTTTGCCTACAGATACAATTGGAAAATTTTAGATGTATTTGTTGTTTAAAAAATCTAGATGTAGAATGTAATGTAGAAGCATGATTTAATTACATGAGCACACTATCCATTAACAAAATCCATTTTGAGTAGTTTAGGGATGTTCTATCTTCTTGCTCTTTGAATAACATTTTTACAAGCACTAACTTAAACAAATAAAACCTTTTTGCAAGTCAGTGTAAAAACACTGAATTATACAGAGAATCTACTCCATTATCTGGTTCGTTTTTTTTTACTTTACTATTTTGGATAATGGAAGCACTTTTTTTCCTTTTCTTAAACCAAATAGCACCTCTTTATTTCTTAATCGGTCAGACATCGGCTCATGACATCATATTTTGTCCGTATTTCTGTATTTCTTCATGCTCTGAGTGGAAAAGTCTGTTGTTATCTGTTTTCGCTACTTAACTCTCTCCTCTCCTCCCTGCTTGTGTCCTGTACACAAATCACACTGGAATCCACAGGCAGACTCTTTAGATATGGCTGCTTGTTCACTACCACACAAATATCACATAAACTGCACATATAGGGAACTACTGTGTACTACAAATTCTGTGTAGATTTATAAAATACTTTAAAAATAAAATAAAAGTAGGCTATGGTCATAGCAGACTTATGTAATTTATATAAGTTTGTATCAGGTTAAATGGATAATTGCTTATATCACTGCTTATATCACATTGCTTATATCACTTATATAACTGATGTATTTCTCAACCACATATATGTCATTAATTATTTACTTTGTCAGTAAACTTACTATTTATTTTACATAATGTACATCCTTTGGTGGTTTGGTTTCTAAGTGGTGGAAGGTGGAAACTTAAAAATTTATGAAAGTTTATGAAAACCTAAAAATATTTGAAATCTGATTTTTGATATCTTGTTTGCTAAAATGGCGTAATGAAACAGAACAGTTTATGCACATTTTAAACAGACAGACACACAGACAGATAGATAGATCAAATTAAGATATCTATTGATTGTGCAGTTTGAATAAGATGGACAATAATCTCTGTATCCTGTTCAATCTCTACCCAGAGGCAAGGCATTGTCCTGAGTTATTGCAGTGTGCAGGACTAACTTCCTATCCTGGGCTTTGTTACAGCTGAGTTGAAAAAGCCTCCCACTGAACAGTCTCTGCTGCCTCTCCACCACTTTGTGTAGAGAAGCTAATGTATTCTCCATTACGCTCAGTGGCTTGTGTACCATCCTTCTCTCAACCACCAGGGACTCTAAAATAGTCCACAAAGCATATTGTTTAGCTTATTCTTTATTTATAACACTATAATATTGCTTGAATATCATATTCTGTGTCTTCCACTCCTGGTTATTGGCTGAAAACTCAGCAGGTCTCTTAGCTACTTAGCTACTAGTGCTTTAGCTAGGACAGCTAAAGCTTTGTGCTCCTCTGAATGACTGCACAAAACAATAACAGATGGAGGCATAAACGGAACAGAAGGTGTGAAGTATATTTGAAATATTATTTTGAAGTGTAAATGGTTGCATCAATCCACAGTGCCCTGTAGCCTCAAAAATCAGGTATGTAAGCTTAGCTTAATACATAACCTCTGACTGGTCAGCGTTGTGAGCTGTCATGTGACACGTCACGGCCAGTGTTGGTCAGTAGCGAATAATGGTAAACACTTGTTTAGGCGCAAGTATAGTATATTTTTGCTGCATTACCTGTAGGCAAGGAAACAGTTAGTTATTACTGATACCTTAATTGTTATTGCCACCATTAGTAGTTAGTTTTGGCTAACTACACAGAAAGGTTGTTCTTCCCAGAGTTGATCTTCATCCTGGAGACATGGTATGACCAAACATGACATCAGCATGCCACACATTGGAAATAGATGACTTCAGCTTACATGCCATTCACGATGATGGGCTCGGAGCGAATGTGAATGTGAGAATCTCTAAGGCTGACCTTGGTTGTGTTGTGATCATTTATGCCTAGGCTAACACTACGTGTTTCTTGCCGTAGTATTTCCCAACTCCTAGCAACAGCACTGTTTAGAGGATCTTTCTAAAACGAACACATCCCAGCATCCTCCAGGAGCTACTAAAGCAATGTATTTGCTCTCTCAGTAGCCGAGAAGCGATAAGGATGGTAGACACTCAGACTGAGCCAGGAGCTTTGGCAGTGAGCTCTAGACAATTCTCTGATGTGGTCTATGTGTTCCCCTCCTCACACACACACACCCAACCCTCTCACCCCACACACAAACATGCGCACACACACACACACACACACACACCCAAGCCCTCATCCCCCAAAACACAGAAGACTCCCCTCTCCCAGGGTCTTCAAGTCACCTCAAACATCTAAAAAAAAAAAAAAAAAACCTTCAATGAGCAGAAGCATTTATAATATCATGTTCCAAGTCCATATTTCTGTGACGGTGGTCAGATGACTCATGTGACAGAGGACTCTGTCTGATGGTTGCCAGATCTCAGACGACTGTGGAGAGCTGGAGGGGGTTGCCAGATCCCTGTGAATTCCCACTGTGATGTGTGGATGCTTTGTGTTCACCCTCTGATACCCTTCGACACCCATCCCATCTTCCCCTGGCTCTCTCACGTGTGTGTGCAGTGTGTGTGCAATGTGTGTGTGTGTGCAGTGTGTGTGCTGTGGAGCTCTGCCCTATCGTTCCAACGGCAGGCAAGCCGGGTTCCGCGGAGACGCCACAAAAATGTCCGCTATTTTCTTTCCATTATCACACCGCCGTGGCTTCTGGGATGGGTGGTGGGTGCAGACGGTTACTGTGAGCAGAGAGAGTTGGGGGGGAGGGAAAGGGACACAGAGAGAGGGAGGAAGAGAAAGAGAGAGAGAGGGAGGGAGGGAAAGGGACACAGAGAGAGAGAGAGAGAAAGGGTGGTGAGCGCAGACGGTTACTGTGAGGAGAGAGAGAGAGGGGGAGAGAGAGGGAGAGGGAGGGAGGGAGGGAGGGAAAGGGACACAGAGAGAGAGAGAAAGAAAAAAAAACATTTGCTGTTTTATGGGCTTCACAGCTGCTGACATAATTCAAAGATTTTTTTTTTCCACCAAGAAGTGAAAGGGAGGTTAAATGGTTCCCTGAAAGATATTATTAAAACACACAGACACACATACACACACTGATATTCAGGTTCACTCACACACATTTTTTTAAACTTTGTCTTGCCCTTCAGGAGAGCAGACAGTAGTAGTGGATTATTTTGGATGGGCTGATTTGAGCCAAGCCTTGTTCTCAGTTCACAACAATGTAAGCAGTTTCACAAGAATGACCTTGATTTCCCCCCCTCTTTCTCTCTCTCTCTCTTTCTCACACACACACACACACACACACACACACAAATCCCAACCCTCAAAGACTTAACTAGCATGAATCAGCCAATCATGAGGTCCATTCATGCAAGTTAAGTATTTGAGGGTTCAGGGCTCACTCACTCGCTTGTTCATTCACTCACACCCATACGCACCTGTCTTTCTTTCCTCTCTCACCCATCTATGTCCCTCTGCTTCTCTTGCTCTCTACTCACACCTTATGCCTCTCTCTCCTTTCTTTCTCTCTCTCCTCTCTTTTCTTTTCCACTTCAAACCATCCTATCTTTCTCTCTACATTTTTCCACCCCTCTTTCCTTTCTCTCTCTCTCTCTCTAGCTCAGTCTCACTCACTCAAATATGGAAACGACTGAAATGCAGAAATCAATGGTGGTCGCCTTTGGCCCGCATTGATGTGGCTCGACCAGTCCTCACGGTTAATCATGGTTGGCGACATGCTTGGCCACGGCCATGGCCACCGGCAGGTTAGCGTGGGCTAGCAAGACAGAGGGACACTGGAGGCATGTTTTGGGTCTGTCTGGGTTTACTCGAGCATCGATGGCCTGGCCTGCCGATGTCAAGTGCTTTTTGGTGTTCCCACTCAGACTTGGTGGTGGTGGTGGAGGAGCTTGTGTGCCTTGATGAGAGATGGAGCAAGAGGGCCTCAGGAGGGGCCGAAGGAGTGTGTGTGTGTGTGTGTGTGTGAGTGAGTGTGTGTGTGTGTGTGTGTGTGTGTGTGTTGGGGGGGTAGGCGATGAAGCTGAGAGTTCTGAAGTACTGCTGGAGGTAGTTGATGCAGTGTTTGATGATGACTTATTGAACCAGTGGTGTTTAGCTTTCAGCCCACGGCATAGCGTGCTGTGGGTATACGTGTGTGTGTGTGTGACTCATCAACAGAGCGTGCGAAGGAGCAGTGTTTTTTAGACTGTGTGTGTGAGTGTGTGTGTATATGTGTGTATGAGGGGTGGTAAGTGTGTCTGTGTGTGTATGTATGTATGTTTGTCTGAGTGGTTCTAAG
>JAIFZK010000009.1:5870000-5880000 GCA_027481765.1 Tenualosa thibaudeaui | reverse complement strand
GTCAGTCTCTTGCTTCTACTCTTTTGTGTTGTATCTTTCCCTCTTTTCCCTCTCTTTCTCACATTCTCTCTCTCTTCCTCTCTTTCTCTCATGCACACGTGCTCTCTTTCTCTCTGTCTCTGCCTACCCCTCACCCATGGGATTCTTGGTTGCACAGTGGTGCCCGGTTAAAAGGGTGGTCCAGTATTTGGGTCATGCTGCCAGGCTGGCACAGATTGGCATGGGCCTTGGGCATTGGTGCTAAATGGCTTGTCCACATGTGTAAACGTCATGCAATGACAGGCACTCGCTCACAGCTCCGGCATCATCGATAAACTCGTCGAGTCCCACTTTAAATCTCAGATCCGTGTCATGGTTTTGGACAGCACAGGAAGCCCTTCAGTTGGAGGATGAACGGAGAGACGGACAGCGATAGTGTCCAGTGAGGACAGGCTCGGAGTCTCTCATGCATGCTGTGATTGGCCGTGGAGGGCGGAGAAGCGGGTGGATGTGCAAAGGTGAAGGGGGTTGATAGAGGACCTGCCCCAGACGATGAGAACCATAAGGAGTGTGTGATAAATCCTGGAGTGTGATTGGTGCTCTTTCTGTTTCACCTTACTCTCTCTCTCTCTCTCTCTCTGTCTCGCTCTCTCTCTCGCACTCTCTCTCTCACACTCTCTCTCTCTCTTTCTTTCTTTGTCTGTCTCTCTCTCCCTGCCTCTGCCTTTCCCTCTCTTTTTCATTCATGCTCTCTCACTCACTCACAGTAATATTTTCTCTTTCTCCCTGACTCTCTCTCTTTCTCGCTCTCCTGCTGTCTACTTCTCTCACTCACTCACTCACTCACTCACTTGCTTGATGTCTGGAGTTTTCATTCATTTTTACTAGTGCTGCCTCTCTCTCTTTCTCTCTGTCTCCCTCTCTCTCTCTAGCATACGGTGCTTGCTTTCTTTCTCTTTCTGTCCTTCTCACACACTCTCTCTGTCCCCCTGTCAGTCTCTGAGTCTTGCTTTCTCATCCCCTGCTGGTGGGGAAGTGGTGTGTTGGTGTGCATGTGTATGTGCGTGTGAGTGGCGTGTGTTTTGTCTCATGCCTGCGCGTATATGGACAGCATCTGGCGGCAACTGTTCAGCTCCACAGGAGACGTATGGCGTTCGCAAGTGCCTCTCTTTGCATCTCAGCTCGGGCAAGCCATACGGGACCGCTCGCACCTATCGCAAACACGACTCCATACTGAGTTGTGTCCATACCAAAGGGGGACAGCCGATTGCTTTCGTCTGCTTTTTTCACTATAAAATACCATATTTTTTGTCCCAGGATCTTACCGTAATTTGTGATATGATGATTGGGTAAAAATTTTAGTTTTTTTTTTCTCCATTTGCCGTGGATTTCCTTTTTATCTATTTGGAGCTGGAGTTTGGTGATTCTGGGATTTAAAATTTTGAAGGATTTATAATAATCTCAGGATTAATGTCTTTAAAAATGCCAGAAAGTTTATTGCACTAATTGTAATTATCTTTGTGGAAGTTATTTTCTGAAAGACAATCACTAGGAGTGTCTAATTCTCTGTGAGGGTTTGTGTGTGTTTGCGTTTGTTGTGGGTGGGGTGCGGAGGGGATTTGGTGGGTGTATTTGTACATCTGTGTCATTTGGCATCATGTGTTGGTGCCAATCCCCTTGCCCTGGGGTCATGGGCATCTCTGCAGCTGCCTGGCGTCTCCCTGGTGGTTAATTTTTTGGCATCACCTGTTGCCGTGTGCCGAGCCAACATGCCGCTGACAAATCACTCATCCTCAGAGCCACCCCCCACTCCCCCTTTTCACTTCTTAAACTACAAAGCCAGACGTTTTCTGTCTCGGTCCTCTTTCAAAGTAACGCAAAGACATGCAACTCCTTTTATTTATTTTGGTTGATAGTGGAAGCCATGGAGATGGGACTTGCGAGCAGGGGGTGTTAGTGAACAGTGAAGTGAAGTGCTTTGACACTATCTAAGTCTTTAATCAAATTGTAAAAAAAGAAAAGTAAAAAGCTCTGTCTTTCTGCTCTTTGAAGTTTTTTTTTTTTTACGTGCCAGAAAAGAAGGGGTTAACTGGTCTGTGAATTCTTCATTGCCAACTCCCAGGCAGAAGGCTAGCCCAGCTCTGAGCCATCTGTGTTGGGTTGGGCCGGGCGTGTGTCTACCTCCCTTGCTTCAGCTCTGAGCTCCCGGAGCTGTGGTTAGCCCTGCCCAGTCACGTGACTTCTCTGAAAATCCCCCCTCCCTCTCCGGGCCCCCATGTTTCCAGTAAACTGTTTGAAAGGAGGGGGGTGACTCAGAATAGAACCAGCTTCCCTTCAACCACAGCTTGTTAAAGAATTTGTCAACGTGGACTCCAGGGCGTGCATTTTTTTTCTCCCTCCTTCTCTCTCTCTCTCTCCCTCCCTCTCCTTCTCCCTCTCTTTTTTGTTTCTCTGTCTCTCTTATTTGCTTGCTCTGTCACTCTCTCTCTTCTTCTCCTGCCTGCTCTCTGTCTTTCCTTCTCTCTGTCTTCTCCCCCTTTCTCTCTCTTCTTCTTTTTAACTCCTTCAGTCTCTCTCTGTTCTCTTTTTTTTGCTTTCTTTTTGCAATAGATTTGAATTCTTTTTTTTGAACATCCTTAGCAGTAATTGCATCAGGCATTTTTAATGACTTTACTTCCGGTCTTGCCCTTTGTGTGTGTGCGTGCGTGCATGTGTGTGTGAATATGTGTGTTTGTGTGTGTGTTTGTGTGTAAGAGAGAGAGAGAGAGAGAGAGACAGAGATTAGATGTATTATATACATTGTGTCTGTGTATGTGCATGAGAAAGATCAATTAATATGACTTTGATATTCAACAGTCATGTAGAAATCGGAGAAAGTTAATTTCACTTCATCTTGGACCAGACAGTAAAATGCTTTCATTCAGAAAACAAAGAAATTACAGTATGAATCATACAGAAGTTCTCAAAAAAAAAAAAAAAAAAAGAACACACTCTCAGCCTCAGGTAAAATTCATTAACATCTATCATTAGTGTAGGTATGAGTGTCACGGTATTTTTTCTCCAGTTACAATTGGCGTCACAGATAGTGTGTGTACTCACGTGCCGTTTGGTTTCACAGAAAAGTGATAAAGAAATTCTTGTGGCTACTTCAACATGAGAATGACATAAAGTGGATTCAATCGCAAGAATGTAGTTATCTTTGTGTCTGAATAAACAAAGAGAGAGGAATTCTGTTTATATGAGCTGTAATTTACATTTCAGACAGAGTTTAGAAAGTGCACTGCTATATCATTAAATGATGTGCCAAGATCACAGGAGACTTTTCTTTTTTTTTCACCTCATTTCCTCTGTCCGTTTACGTCAGTCCTCGTCATTACTTTTGGCAAGAGGATTTGGTTGGTATTCAAACTGTAGGCTGCAAACTTGCATTAAATGCTGAATTGTTCAAGGTTATTAAAATTAGACGCGTAGAGCGGAACGCAGGTGGGTGAGGAGATTTACATGAAATTTGCAAAAAATAATCATCTGGCACAAAGGGAACAGAAAGGTGCCCCCCTCAAAAAAAAAAAAAAGAGAGAGAAAAAAAGTGCTGAATCACTGATTCACTGACCATATGTCTGGCATTTAAAGCATCAAACATCCTAGATGGAAGAGAGAGAGAGAGACAGAGACAGACATGTGTGCAGAAAAAAAAAAAAAAAAAAACGCTGAGTAGAGCTGCGCTGAGAGCAAGGGGCTGGAGGCGTCCTCCCATGGTTTTAATGATGGGGAGCCTTGACAAGATCTCCTAAATTTAATTGCTCCTAAACCACTCCTGGGTGGGGGGGGGGGGGGGTGAGGCTGGTTGAGGTGGAGTGGGGTGTGGGGGGGGGTGTTGGAGAAGTTTGGGTGGTGGTGGTTGTGTGTGTGTGTGTGTGTGTGTGTGTGTGTTTGCGGGTGGGGGGGGTTTGGTTGTACAGGCGCGGCATGGGACTGGTGCTGGCGGACGACTGCCGTTGCCAAGATGGTAATTTTCCATGAGGCAGGGAGAGGAGGGTGGGGCTTGTGGATCTACCAAAACTCCCTCCGGATGATCGGCGCTGTTGTGGCTAAGAAAGTTGCTGTTGAAAAAAAAAAAAGTCGTACAAAAGCCAAGGAAATTGGAAGAGGAAAGAAGAAAACACACACACACGTATACACACGCATACACACACACACACAGACCTTTGAGTCTGGATGTGCTGGTATTGCTTGACATGAACATGAACAGCACAGTGTTAGGCTATCATCTTTACAGAGGAAGTGCCTTTGTGAGCATTGTTTCATGATGTGGAGGATGGCGTTTAATCTTCATCATGTCGGCGGCTGCCTTTCAGGGACAGGATGGGCAGAAGGTTTCTCTGTGACTCACTGTCGGGGTGTCCAGTGACACCATGGAGCAGTAAGAAAGAGAGAGCGAGAGAAAAAAGAGAGACGGAGAAAAAAAAGAGAGCGATCCCACAACAAAGTCAAAATATGAACAAAGAGTAAAAAAGAGGAGGAGGAGGAGGAAAGGAAAAAAAGGATCAAGAAAAATTCAGTTGTACAAGAAATGCAAGTGTACGCCATCACGCAACAAATGCACAGCTCCACCACCCACCGTTGTACAGACACAAGACTTACATGGCTCGAAAAACTTAAGGCCCACCATTCAAGAAATGAAATGTCAAAACATGGGCTAATGACGAACTGCCCGTCAGACTGCTGTGAGCAAAACAAAATGGAGGATGGAGCCTGCAGTCACCATCAGATAGTGGGGGCACCACCCAAAGAGAGAGAGAGAGAGAAAGAGAGAGATAGTCCAGAGAGTCATCAGATTATGGTCGTCTGATTTGCTAATTGTAGCGGAGCGACTGTGCGTCATATATCAGGTGCTGACGTTTGATTTCCCACCACTTGGCCTGGACTGCTGCTTGGGCTGTGCTGGGTTGGGCTGGGTTAGGACCGTGTGTCACTGTCAGAGCACATCCTATGCAATTGTGGCCTCAGGAATGACCCAACTCTTGTTCTGTTTCAAGCTGTACACATTCCAGTGCACTGAGCTGAGACTGTACTGTTGGTGTGACTCGTGCTGTCCTGGCAGAAATCAAAAGAGCACTGGTGTGTATGTATAAGGAAAGACTTATCCCATTGGGCAGAAGGGGAGTTTTAAAATTCAAATTTGGCCAATAAGATGTCTGACCGTTAAACAACCACCCCTCCCCACACACACACACCCTTCCTTTCCTCACTCCCACCCTGAACCCAGTATTACTCATTTGGTGACCATTTTAGGCATGAAAATAGTCATAAACCTAGCAGTCATCTCAGCAACCATCATCACAAAATACCATCCAGGCAGCATCTGTTGTTTATGTTTGAACAAAAACAAAGCACACACACATTTCGGTTTGTGAAATTTCAATCCATCTTTGCTTCTTTCAGAATCTGAGATATGCTGATTTTTGTGTTATCTGAGAGCTGATGTGATTGCGAGAGTGAGGAAACCTATGCTTTTATTTGAGCCATGATGCAGAAAGATGTTGCACTGTCAGGATAGAAGAGATTGTGTTGTTTCCTTAAGCACTCTCGTGTGCTTTACTGCAAGGGCTTGAGCTTGTCTCAAAAAGGAGGGGTGTCTTTCTAACATTTAGGTATTTCAAATATAATATTTATTGAAAGTTTATTTGAAGCCATATTTCTTTCACTATTTGTTTTTAACATGTCACCTATCACCCATATATAAAAATAAAAAGGAAAATTGTGTGGATGTTGTATAAAACTTGTGTTAATATCATTGCAAGATGTCTAATTTTTAGTCTGGTTTAAGTTTTGTTATTAAGTCATTAAAATGGAAGAGATGCATTAATATCATCATTGCTAGTTTTGACTTCTCTCTCTCTCTCTCTCTCTGTGTATGTGTGTGTGTGTGTGTGTGTGTGTGAGAGAGAGAGAGAGAGAGAGAGAGAGAGAAAGAGAGAGAGAGAATGAAACAGAGGAAATGAGAGAGAGAGAGATCTGCATAGATGTTGAAAAACAATTTTTTTATCAATTCTGTAAAAAAAAAACAATGTACCAATTATTAATTACCAATCCAGAAAAAAATGCTTTTAAATTATATTTCACTCAGAACTCCGATTGTCTCCTTGTAAGGATGGTTGGAACAGAGTTTTCAGTCTCACTGCAGCATACATGTGCAGTACCAAAAAAAAAACCTGACACTTAGAACATGTATCACTGAATAACAGAATGACATCTTTTAAAATGAATTTAAATAAACATTACTTACATTACTTGCATCAAAACTAAAAATCAAGCACTACTTTAGATGATTTTTAAAGAAGTAACAGAAGTAAGTCCTTACATCTAGTTCCCATAAATTTTTACATTTGCAGTAAAGAAAAAAAAACACTCTCCCACCTCTTCCCAGAAGAGGTATCTTCAGGAAAATTCCTTGTCATTCTTTTTCAAAAAGAGCTTTTTGTTCAGGCAGGAGAAGGGAACATGTTGAGAATCAAAGGATCTCTGAGTCACTGGAATGGGCCAAATGCTTGCCCGTGTTCTGTTTTCTTTTCCCCTGCCTGCCCAATAATAATGGAACTTTATTTCAATGACACTGAAAGGGCTGCTGTCTGAAATGGTAAGGGTTAAATTATTTTGGTGCTTTTTTTTTTTGGAGATGGATGGGGGGATTTACCTATTTTCAAGTGAGGCAGAATGTGAGAGGTGGTGCACAGAAGATTAAGAAGGAGAAACTGCATGCATGGTTGATTTAAAGATTGAAAGAAAAGCAAAACAAATTGTTTGAAGAGGTATAAAAGCTGCACAGGGCTATGGACAAATGTGTTGTGAAACTGTAAAAAGCCTAACCTGTTTTCATACCATGCTAAGGTGTACATACTATTAGACATGTGTAAATAGTCTAAAGGGTTAATTTGAAGGAATTAATTGCATGATCTGAACCAGGTGGGGGTCTTTAGGTAATTTGGTTTTGTTTCAGTTAACCAAGCATCTATTAATACAAAGCTAAAGGAAATGCTGACCAAGAATGCAGATATATACACATGACGCAGACCTAAAAATCCCCCAAATATGAGAGATTTCATATGTGCCATCATTATCTGAATGAATGTGCACTCTATTCTAATCTGAAATTAGGGTCACCTGGATTGAAATCAGTTTTTGTTCTTTGTAAACATGTATAACAATATACTGGCTTTACCCCTGGACTGGATTTTCCCTCCTAATGATCACATGTGCATATGAAAATCCACTCAGAAAAATGTGTAGCATCTATTTAATTAGTCTGTGCAATGTACTGACTTTGATTATGGCTGTTTCACGCACATATAAACTATGCTTAATTGAAAATAACAGCCTAAACTAACTTAGTGTTGTTCAGCATCTCTCATGCCTTATGTATGTCCTACTGTTTGTACATGGTGATACGTGTTACTGTCAGTGCTTTAAGTTTAACCAAAGTTATGCAAACTCTGTGTCCGAAATACCTGTTTGATTTACACACCAATAATTATAGATAGACTTCTCATTTTATTTGATGGACTTTTGTGGTGAAATAATCTTTGAATGAACTGAAGATGTTAACAGGGCAGGCTTTCAAAAATGGTTATTTAAAATATGAATTCTTGCTCAAAGTCCTTGTTTTTAATTTATTCGTTAGGAAAGACATTAAACACTTGGTTTACAGTAGTCTTAGAGTGTGTACTGGATATAACAAACTAATATATTTATATGTTTAAATGTAATGAAAAATCATGTGTGTTTTAAGCATTTGAATGGTGAGAGGAAATTATATCATTGTGAAAATGTCTTTAAAACCAGTCTTTTAAAAACATTGATTTTGTCTGAGGCCAAAAATGCCAATCTACATAGGGAACTATCATTTGCTATTATTTTATTCCTAAATGTATATATTTCTCAGCTGTTTATCTAACATGCAGTTAATGTTGCATGCTGTTAGATTCAATACCGTGAGAGACATATTTCTCTTGCCTGGACAAATGCTTATCTAAACATAAAATTATTGTTAAATTTGACCTCTATAATGTTTTCCTTTCCGTGTGTATCTCTTTAACAAGTTGGTTGCAAACTTGTGAATGCTTGTGCATGTATATGAATTGTATTTTAAACACTGGCTCTCTGAAGAGGATGAATTATTAATAGGTAACTAACTACAATTTTGATCATTGCTCTCACTTTTAGGACTTTGCTACCAGAATGAAGTCAGCGGTCCAGAAAGCATTGCAAAAAGGTTTCAGTCACTGGAATTCTATCCTAGGCTTCTGTAAGTCTCTGCAGCAATATAATTGTTGTATTTTACCACCAGAATTTGTCTTCAATAATATAGGGACCCTGTCTTAAAAGATTAGTTTAGATAATTATCATCTATTGCACTGGAATTGTCTTTACAATAATACTTAAATGAAAAGATCTGTCATCTTAGAGTTCTTAATAGTTTTCTGATGAATGAGTGGTGGTATAGCAGTTTTATCTTGTGTTTCCTTTACTGGGGAAACTAAAAACTTAAATTATACACATTAGAAATCTAATTACCACATGAAATTATAATTTGACAGAATTTAACATTGATAAATAAAAATAGAATGAATATATATACTATATATAACATTAATGTTAAATTGCATTGCAATAATGTTTTATTTGCTTGTAGATTGCAAATCCACTATTTAACCTGGCTGGGATAATATATCGATATTTTCATGGACCTTTTTGACATTCCTGGGTGCTCCACTTGGTGATCTGTTGTTCAAATGAACTTTCAGGTGAAGATTTTGATTATATGATTTGTACCTATATTCATCTAATTTACCTTTAATTCTTCAAATATATAGAGTTGTTGCAGCTCTATAATCCTGAAGTAGTTTCAATGTATGAAACATTCATTCATTTTTCATAGTTTTTTGACAAGTTTCTCCTCTTAGTATGTAGATTTTTGAATGTAAATAAGACACACTGTACATTCAGCTTGAATTTGTCTGTCCAGTTGGTATTTGAGGATTATGCTAGTGATGTTCCATTACTCAACCTTTATAAGGAAGCCATTTTGTGTACTTCCCTACTATCGTCCTCCATTTTGTTGCATAAGCTGCTGAACAGCTCAAAGAATACTCCCCTGGGCATTCCAGAATGTAGCCAACGAGGTTGAAACTTGAGACAGTGGATTGAAAATATTGCAGAGAGATTAACAGTTTCACGATGGGATGCCCCTGCGCAGAGAAAGGGAAAAAACATTTTAAACATGAGTATCTAAATGCCTTCTTGCCCCCATTGCAGAGGAGCATTCCAGCTGTTTTGCCTAAATATGGGTAAAAAATTGAGTCAAGCTAATATATTTCCCATACGTCTTTTTCATTACCCCCTTCCTGTAAACCATGCCTAACACGTACAGGAGGCCAAGCTCCTTTATTGATCTTTTGAACGGGGAAAGTTTGATTTACCTGTAATGACAAGCAGGTCTTACTAATTGTGTGTAGGCCTTACTAAATGTGTAAACAGTCACTGCAGCTCAAAAAAAGGCTTTCACAGGAATGTAACCTAATACAAACTATCACAGGAGTGATTCATATCAGAAGATGCACAGACACTCAGCGTGAAGGCGGTTGATTCATTGCCTGTTGTCATCTCTTAACTGGCGAGCGCATGCACACAAAGGCACAGGCGCTCAGACACACACACACACACATACACACACTAGTTGCTCCTGCAAACGATCTACACGGGGCACCTGCCTTTGGTTCCAGTGTGTTTGGGTGTGAAGATTTGTTTTTTTAATGGCCCGAATAAGCCTTGTTTTAAAAGCACGTTCGGCATGCCAGGGCGCTGATTGTTCTTGCTGTTTAGTGTGTGTGTGAGGGGGGGTAAAACAACAGAGGAGAGAGGGAAAGAGAATGTGCTAGAATGAGCAGGTGAACACCGAGCCGCCCATGCAGGTCCTGGCTACACACACACATACACGGACACACACAATGAGAGCCTTCTAGCC
>JAIFZK010000009.1:5630000-5867500 GCA_027481765.1 Tenualosa thibaudeaui | reverse complement strand
CATCTGATGTAAACCATTATGACAAAGACCTCTTTTCTGCTGACCACCCTTCAGACTATATTGGATGGAGTGAGATGATGGTGGTAGTGTGTGTGTGTGTGTGTGTGTATGTTTCAGGGGTCAGTGGTCAAGATGGAGGTGGAGGGGGTGCTCAAAATAATTGAATCATGCACATGATCTTTCTAATGATTTGTCATGGAACATGATTACCCTTAAGTGGACTTGCATGGCCAAATGACTACATTACATGACTGTCTGACTGACTGACTGACTCTCTCTCTCTCAATAGAAACTTTTCTGTGATCATAACCTTCAGCAAGCACATTGTAGAGCAGATGGTGGACCTCACTGGGTGAGTAACCCAAGACGCTGAGTAATATTAAGGGTGGGGGTGGGGGGGCACCATGAAGAAATGGAAAATGGATCGAGTGTGTGTGCATATGTGTGTGTCTTTGTGTGCGCTTTGTGTGATGACTGTTGCTATGCATTATGTTTATGTACATGTGTTCCATGACCCTCCATGGGTAAGCTGTGGGTGTGATGTTAAAATGTGTTAAAATGGGGTTCTGTTTCCTCAAGAAAGAAATTCCCCCCCTTTCTCCATAAACACGATGAAAGGGTTAACTGAAAATGTGATAGTTAAGAGGCATAGGGCATCCTGTGTGGGAGCCTACAACATTTTTGGTGTAGTGTTTTTTAGGGGCTGTCACGCTACTGGTTGGGGAAATCCTTTAGCTCTCATTTACATGTGAGGCCTCTGGGGCCCTAATGGTGACACTAACTAGTGGTTTATATCTCAAAGAGCCTGAGCGTGGGTCCACGTGCAGAATTAAGAGTCTCTGATGGTTCAGAGCTATCTTTTATCTTTTTTTTTCTTTTTTCAATTTCCTTTTAATCATAGATGATTCAAAGGAGAGTGCTGATGATTTGTCCTGAAGTCACGACGGCCTTTTATTCTCTTTTAGACACTTCCAAGTCATTCTGATGAGGGGGGACCGAGGTCCCAATCGGGGTTTGCCGCATCTCAGGGTTTATTATTTGTATGTCTGTGTGTGTGTGTGTGTGTGTGTGTGTGTGTGTGTGCAATTTCCAACTTAGCTGAATGAGGCCACAATGAGCTGACACTTTCCACTCCTTGTGAGGGGTTCTTTAATTGGGCCAGTGGTTAGGTCGAGGGTTAGTGAGAAGAAGGTTGGAGGCAGATGACGTCTTAGCCTGAATAGATGTGTACCTTGAGTCGGGCTCTGCTGTAGGGCCTGTGGTCTGTGGCTCTCCCCTTCGTTTGAAGTAGCAGGAGATGTCTCCACCGCCGGCCTCCAGCCTAGAGACCTCCCTCATATACACAGTTGGTCATGGGAGGTGGGTGTCAGTGGTTTGAGTAGGCTATAGATGGCTGAGTGTGTGTGTGTGTTTTACTCACTGTCTCGTACTGATGCGAAATTAGTTGTTTAACTGTTTAAAACACTATATCTGTTGCACTTTCATTGTTGCTGAAATCCAAAGTGATTGCAAATAGTTTGGTCATCCCTCCAGCAATCAAGACAAAGTGGAGTGTTGCCCCAACCTGTAGAGATGCAGCACCTTACCCCTTGTCTAGGACAAGGTCATTGGAAAGAGTGGAGAGCTTAGTAGACCACTGGGACATTGCCAGTTCGCTTGTTCCATCGAAATGATGGACACCCACGCCAGCACCTGTGTCCGTCCCCTAATCACCCCACTTTGTTTGGGCTCACACTCCCAAACCCCTCTGCTGAAATCCTGCGCAGAGATTGCATCAGCCATCCTCTTTCTCGCATACTCACTGGGCTGCTCTCTCTCCTCCCTCAGTCTCCAGAAATGCTGATGCTTTCTCTCTGTCTTTTTTCCTGGATGCCTGTTTGTAATTTAAATGTTTTTTTTTTGTTTTTTTTCAAACCACAACAAAAACGTGTTCAAACAATCAAGGTGTGCTTTAAACTACATCATATATGCCTTAGACAGTTCCAGAGATAGGAAGATAGATCAGATAGAAGATTGATTGTCTAGTGCACTTTCATAGTGCTGGATCAGCAACTTGTATTTTGAGTTGTGTAGCTGTGTGTTAAAAATATGAAATGACATCATCAAATGATATCAGGGGTATACAGTGCACCAGTGTTGGGATCTCATAAGGTACATGCGTGTTGGAATGTGTATTTGTGTGTGTGTGTGTTCGCAAGCACATGGCGCACATGTGTGTCTGTTTGTCAGTCTGCATGATGCAGACATGTTGTTTTGCGCAGGGGTTTTTTGTGAATGGCACAGTGTAGTGTACTCTATTAGGTCATAGTGTGCAAGGTCACAATGTACTGTAGCCAGCCCAGAACACCGTAAAAACACAGGAAGTGGTCTGTGTATGTGTGGCTCTGTGTGTGTACGTGTGTGTGTGCGTGTTTGTGTTTTGCTCATAGGTGTGTGCTTGCGTACACACAGTACATGTACACATAACATCGTACACGGCGTTCACATCGTTCACACGTCGTTTGCAGATGCGGCCGCGAGCACAGACGTAAGTGCAAGTTTCATGGGAAGCCGCTCTGCTCGGAAACTGGCAGACGCGGTGAGCCGCACGCAAGGCTCCCGCACTGCACCCGCACGGCCACAGCTGCCGGCCCAGTGTGTCGGTTTCTGTCTTTGTCACCAACTCTCTGTTTTACTCGCTATGCTTCCCCCTCTCTGTGGCCGCCTAACGGTTTTCCTCCACGCTGAATTCCCCCTGTTCAAATTTGCCGCCTTTTCACTGCGTCAGAGCTCCACGTAGGCGTGGGCTTCAGGTACTCAGAGTTACTGCTGGTTGAGTAAAGGTGACATTCAAATCATGTCTGTTAATATTTAGCATTATTTTTTCAGAGATGTATCTGTTATACCTCCAATATTTAATCCCCTCAATCTGGATTAAAAATAAAATCAGGAAGGTTTTATTGTTATTTTATAGCTCTGTGTACAACTAAACAGCATCTAAAACAAAAACCAAGTCACAATAATGAAAATAAATTATAAAAAATTATTTAAAAAGTCACAAAAATTCAATGCAAGAGTTTGCTGGGATGAAATACTGTGCTGGGGAGTTATCGTGCTAAGATCCAGCAGCTACAAAACTGAAATAAAATTGGATAAGACAGGGTGTAGCGCTCTTTATGTGCTGTGTCGATGTGATGAGACATTTGCATAGTGAACTATTTTGAGTTGTATTTTGTTTATTTTCTGTCATGCATGACAAGTTTTTTATGTGATTGGTGAAAACATCTGTGAAACAATACTCTAGTCTCAGGCTTTGTGATCACCAGTAACATTCAATACTCTAGTCTCAGGCTTTGTGATCACCAGTAACATTCAATACTCTAGTCTCAGGCTTTGTGATCACCAGTAACATTCAATACTCTAGTCTCAGGCTTTGTGATCACCAGTAACATTCTTCTCAGACAGGAGCTGTGCATCCACTGTGCATCCATCATTTCGATTGCATAGTGACGTTGTTGATACTGTAATGACCTCTGCACACTGAAGAGAATATGACAAAGCAGTTCATTTTTATGATGCAAAGGCAAACTCTGCCCAAGAGCCTGCCACACCTGTACCTCCTCATGTTATGAACTTGAAAGGCTTCAGAGTGGCTGTGTGTAAACTTTGGGATTAGTGAAAGGCGTATGGCTTAGGGGCTTTCATCCTCATACCTCAGCCTAAAATCAGTGGCTAAAGATAACCACTTTGAGCTGTTACCAACCCTGTCTGAATGGACTGCATAACCATGTCTTTAGACTGTATTAAATGTGGTGTGCTTCCATGATGTGCTGTGATATCAGTGCAAAGAGTGAGTTGTGCTTGTGCAAAGTGAGTGCCGCAACATTGTGCATGTATTTATTTATTTATAAGAAAGCAAAGCCAAAAGGTATGCATAAAAGACATGGAGACTGGCTTCATTGCTGGAAGTTGCTTTTTTACTGGACTTGAAAACGCTGACCCAATGCTCACATGATGGATCACTTGCTCACTTCTCTCCCCCGATAGAAAGGAAGATCTGGAAAGTTCATTGACCCAGCATTTACTGTCACAGTTACAACCTGTCTTTCAGGATCAATTCAAAACAAAAGGTATAATTTACTAGCCAGACCTGCAATGTGTGGATGTGAACAAATGTGTCAGAGAGATTTAATAAATATAATGTATTTGTTATATATATATATATGAATATAAAATATGTAAAATGTGCAAATAAGTGAAGAGCTTGATGATATGGAGGTGAGTCAGTGTCAGTAGTCAGCAGAGTGTGTGTGAGTAGAGTCAGACTGAGAGAAGATACAAATTTAGATAACGAGGAAAGTTTGTAGCTTTGTAATGATAGTCATCTTAGAAGAAAAAAGAAAATAAGACTTACTGAAGAAGAGTTGGTTACATTTCAAAAGAAAGCGACCAAATGGTAAATCCCCATTCTACAAGTAAGAACAAGATCGTGCACTCACATGCTTGAAACACACTGAAGTCTTGGTCACTTCAGCACTGTGTGTGTATTTGCACTTTTGTATTTCCATTTTGTATTACCTCCTAGTTCTGTCTTATGACAGAAATGCAGCCCATTATTTGAAATATGGCTAATCCTGAATAAAGTGTATTTAATATAAAACAGGTTTGACTGAATCAAATGTTTTGAATGCTGTTGAATTGGTTGTTTTGTAAGTTGGGGCTGTTTTTTTTTAAGGATTTAATTTTGAAATGCCCTTTTTCTTATTCTAATTCCAGTCTCCAAGGTAACTAAAGAAAAGGCCCTACTGAAAGTGTTCCGTGCACTGCATTCCAGTGTGTCAACACATTTCTGCCATCTTGTCAGCTTCAGCCCTCTTCTGATGTATTCATTACATTTTACAGAAGCACTCCAAAAAAAAGTTCTTTCAAATTCTTTACACGCTCACCCTTACTAACCCATGACAAAAATCAGTCTGCACCTGAATTATCACACCACTGACATAAATAGTCCTTATCTGACCTGTGAGTGTCAGAAATCCCCATAGAGCTTCAAATGAACAAGTGATTTAACGCACGCACACACACACCCTTCCCTTTCCCCACACACATTACATTTTCTTCTGTTGTTTGTGTTACTTCTCATTCCTTGTCTCCATTGTGTGTGGATGTATGGACTCTCTCTCTCTCTACTGTCTCTATGGCCTGTGTGCTGTGAGCCATCTTTGTGAATGCTTCCTTGTGGAGTGCCCACTATTGTCAGTCATGAGGCCAAATGGTGGCGTCTGACAGAGGCCGGCCCCCTATTTGAAAATGAATAGTGGAGGGATGGCAGAGAGGGGAAGTGTGTGTGTTTGTGGTGAATGTGTATATGTGTGTTCATGTTGTGTGTGTGGTGAGCATGTATGCGTGTGTGTTCATGTGGTGTGTGTGTGTGTGTGTTCATGTGGTGTCTGAGTGTGTGTGTTTATGTGGTGTGTGTGTGTTCATGTGGTGTCTGAGTGTGTGTGTGTGTGTGTGTGTGTGTGTGTGTGTGTGTGTGTGTGTGTGTATTCTCCAGAGTGGGCCATTTCCATCTGAGAGGGGCCCGTCGCTCGGGCCTCTGAGATGCGGCCCAGTCAGGAGTCTATTAGCATGTTCATGGCACAAAAGCCAAAATGCAGATGACCAACACACTCCTAGGTGATGTGTTTTTGTTTTTTAACACACGCCGCTGGGGCGGCGAAGCGGGGGGATGGGGGGTATGGGGCTGGGAATGTGGACAGTTAGTGAGGGATAGCTAAAACAGCTATCGACTGAAGTGAAAGTGGCAGTTAGAGGAAGAGACAAAAAGAGAGAAGTTGAATGACAGATTACATGGTGTGGTGGTGGGACAGGGGAAGAGTGAGAGAGAAGAAATGATAGTGAAAATGACAGACAGAGAGACAGAGACAGTGGGTGACAGACAGCTGGGTGCTGGTAGTTGGTATAGCATGTATCTGATTGACTCGTCAGGCTGGTTTACGATGCGGTGAGAAGACACACACTCCGGCCAGGGTTTTCCCCCGACAGCTCGGCCAGCCACTGTCCGGACTCGCCACCACATACCAGGCAGTCTATTCACGAGCACAGACACTGGCCTAACAGAGAGCACTTCCAATCCTGCTGATGAAATAATGAATTAACAGCCACAGAAGCGGCCTCGTTCTCTTTTCAAGTTGCCGACTGAGTTCACAAGACACTCAAAACATGTCTAATCAAATATGAGTCAGTAGGGCAGTGTAATCTGATTGGGACACATCATTCCTGTTCTGTCGGCTTCTGGTTCCAGATTTAACAAGTCCCTTTATTGTTTCCTGAAAACGCTCTTACTGAATACAGGGGACTAACTTCCCCTACAGTTTATTTGTCAGTTGTTTTTTTATCGGATTATGTTGATCCTGGCTTTTTTGTTGGCTGGAAGACTTCTTTCCCCTTGTGTTAGTCATTCTGTGGTGGTTAAGGAGGCATTGGTCACCTGAGCCCTTTGCTGCCCACAAAGATGGTATTGAAGGAGTGTGTGTGTGTGTGCGTGTGTGTGTGTGTCAATGAGGCTGTCTTGGACGTCTCCATCTGTAGACCAGAGAGGTTGAGCATTGACAACTATGAACACTGACAACAAGGCGGGGCTTGACATTTAATTGGCTTGACTCATCCTCTCTTGTGCGAGACGCTTGCCCAAGTCGAAATCCAATCATAAGTCCCCTCAGTTTGGAAGGAATTTGTCTAGATGAGCGACTGTGTATGTTCAAGTAAACTTTTCCCCTGACATTAACCAGATGCTTGCATGGACCTGCACTTAAGCATCATTACGATCAGGTGTGCTAACGGTAAATATTACCATTCAGAGTGGCTGTTTTTCTTTTTCCTTCCTTGCTGGAGGTTGTGTGAAGGTGGGGAGGGCAGGGTCAGGCCTCCAAAGACCCATCCATACCAGAGTCATGAGCCTCACGTCCTGTTGGAGAACTCCAGGGGCCTCTGGCCACGCTCAGTGGGGTCTAAGGCCCTCAGCTCTCAGCTCTCTGGAGGTCTGTTCATCCTTGTCTTATTCACTTCTGACACATTTGTTTTTGTCTTCTCTTTTGTGACCTCACACACACACACATAAACACAGGCACACACACACACACACACACCAGTACACATGCACACTCACACATTCACAAACACTCTCTCACACACACATATACAGACACTCACACACACACACACACACACTCACACGCCACCCAGTGCCTTCTGAGTTGACATCAACAGAAGACATTGTGATGTCAGCTACTCTGACTGAGTTGATCTCATGTGCTGGTGCGTCAGCGTGGGTGTTTTTGTTGTTCACAAGCAAATTTCTGCCTATTTTGTTTGTGCGGCCGTTGCTGTAGTTGGACGGGTGTTGCACAAACAAGCCCTCAGCCAGTAGATTAATCTGTTATTTAGAGGGCCAGCATCAACACTTATATCCCACAAGACAGGGCACAACTGATTGATTGGTACCCCTTACCCCCAACCCTTACCCCCAATCCTCCCCCCACACACACATCCTGACAGCCACACACCCATAAATAAAAACTGCGCTCTGGCTTGCAGACACACACACACACACACACACACAAACACACACATCCACACACACACTCACACACCGACACTAGTCCTTCTAGGCCTGATTCCCAGTGGCTCAGCTGCAGCAGCGTGGGACTCTTCCTAGACCCCTGCTTACTCAGCAGTAGTATGTGTCACAGTCCTAGTCAGCCCCACATGACAGATCCCTGGTACCCCCCTCTCGCCACCCAGTCCTCCCTGGTTCCTGTCTTTCTCTCCTCAGTCACCTCCACCTCAACCACCCCCACCCCATCCCAGGCCAACTCAGCTCTCTGTGGCCTGCTGGCCTGCTCTCTCTCCCACACAACACCACACCACACCAGAGCTCCCAGGCCCAGCACATCCAAGCCCAGGCCAGTCTAGCCCAGCCCAGTCCAGGCCAGGCCAGTCACCCTCTTAGGCCCACTGAGCCAGCAGCCAGCCTGAGTCACTGTGCACACGGCGGGTGAAGCCTCACGCTCCTGTTTTAAGAGAACACGGTTAAACTCCATGGGGCCACTAAAACCAAATGAGAGGCAGTGACTAACTCCGGATAGACCGAGAACAGCAAAATAGCAAAATAACAAAGGCCAAAAAAAAGACTGAAAGGCTAAACATGGCTAAATATATATGTGTGACGTGTAAATATAAAACAGCTGAGAATGGGTGAATATAGTGTGCCGTAAAGTGAATTACCACAATGATTGGAGATATGCGGGGGAGTCTCACATAATTGGTACCATTTTACAAATGTGATTTTGGAGCTTTTTTATAGAAGTATAAAAAGGCTGATTACTGATTGCCTTAAATTCATCCACTTATTGTCATTGCACAACAGTGTTAGGAAGAACTGCTTCAATATATGATACCCTATACTTCACACAATTGCTTTGTATTTCAGTGCCTGAAATGGATGAGCATAACATAAGTGCACATTGCTTCCTAATATGGTAGTAAACATTGTTGTTTGTTGCAGTGTGACCTTGATTAATGCTGCATTTGTGGCCTGCTCTGCCTGTCTGAGATGGAGTTTTGAGAGTAAGAGTCTGAGACTTGTGGTGAGAGTAAGCCATGGAGATAGACTGAGAGAAAGGGGGAATTTAGTGCAGAGAAATAGTGTAAATGGTAAAGTGCACTTTCACTCATCAGTCTGTGGGTGCAGAGGCAGAAAAGAGAGAGAAAGAGAGAGAGGGGTGCAAGCTCTTTCAGCAACCTCTAGCCACTAATCTGAAACCAAACAAACCGCTGCAGAGGTGCAGGCCAGGTGGAGCATACCTTGCTGAATAGGGTTGGTGCACGCTGCCATGGTGTAATGCTGGGTCAGGTAAAAAGCTCATTATAAAGCACAGGTGTTTGTAGTGTGACTGTGGACTTGATGTTGAATAATACATATAGGTTAGAGAGAGAGAGAGGGAGAGAGAGAGGTCACATCACAGCTTCACTGCTCTTTATACATTTGTAGTCAAGTCAGTTAGCATTCAGTAGAATTCAGCTGTGTGTGTGTGTGTGTGTGTGTGTGTCCGTGTGTATGTATGTGTGTATGTGTGTGCGTGTGTGTGTGAGTGTGTGTGTGTGTGTGTAACACCAGATATTGTCATTTTCTGTCAGAGTGAGAAAACAGTTAAAATGTTTGAAATATCAAGTGCCTTTCATTCATATATATGGAAGACTTTTACTGCACAAAAACATTATCAGCCTTTAATTTCTGCCATTGAGAACTTAGCATACACATGAACATTCATTGTCCTAGTGTTTGGCAGTTTAGGATATGTGCATGGGTTGGCGGTCTGTGGACTTTGCATTGTGGGCCTACATAAAGCAAAGGCCAAACAGGAGGCAAAGTATTGTTGTCCTCTTCAGCAGTCATAGGAAGTCATAGGATTTTTCAGAAAATAGGACTATTCAGAAAATGTGGTTCCTGATGAAAAGTTGAAAAGTATACAAAATGTGTGTACCCTTTTTAGCCATTATGATTTTTTTTAGCTAACAAAAGAAATAGATAAAAAAGAACTGTGTGTCATGTCGTCCATGTTTCCTTGAATCTTTTTAATGTAGACATGACTTTGAATGAGTCTGTAGTGTGCACCCATCAGAGCAACTGCCAGATCTATAGAATACACACACACACATGTTCAGCGTGACATTCTCAGGGAGTGACCCAGAGGCCCCTCAGCCAGTGGCAGACAGCGGGCAGTCAGTGGCTCTGCTCTAGGTCAGTGGGCAGAGGAAAGGGCAGAGCAGGGCAGCCACTGGACACACTGCAACCTTCTCCGTCTTACATCCTTCCCAGACACCCACCCCCGCCTCCGCCTGTTCCCAGGCTAGGCGAGAGGGAGTGTGGACACCCAGGGCCAGTGCCCCCCCCCCCTACCCCTCTGTCTGGAGGCTAAGTGACTCAGTGGCTCTCCGTGAAGCCACAGGAAGCTCACGGCACTGCCCGGGGCCATGATTTGCCAACCATTTTGTGTTTGTATGTATGCCTGTGTGTGTGTGATTGTGTGTGTGTTTTACAGTGGTGTGTGTGTGTATGTGTGGATTGTACAGCAATGTATGTGTGTGTGTGTGTGTGTGTGTGATGTCGATTTGACGAAGTCAAAGGAAAAAAATAATTCAGAGTTTATTTCAATCAATTGTCATGTGGCACTGCCCAAACTAGTCACAACATCCTGCTTGTCTAGGCTTGCCCAGGTGAGTGTGTGTGCATGTGAGAGAGAGCATTTGTGTGTGTGCGTGTGCGCTTGGGGGGGGGTGGCTAGTCTGGGAAGTGACACGGATGCCAGTCGGCTATAATTAGGCCCACTCTCCTTTTTTTCCCGGCATCTCCGTGGGACACCCAAGGGGGGCTTGTGATCAGTTGGTGGAGTCTTTCTTTCTCTTCCTAATCTCTCTCTCTCCCTCCCTCTCTCTCTCTCTTTCTGTCTTTCTCCTTCTCTTTATGCCCCTTGTGCTGATAAGTCACATCCAAATAAGAGGTGATCTCACCCCTCTTTTCCTCTCTTTCCCCCTCTCCTTTGTTTAGTCTCACCCCCCCCCCCTACACACACACACACTCTCTCTCTCTCTCTCTCTCTCTCTCTCACACACACACACCCTTTTCTTTACTGTCAGCTCTCACTGTTTAAATAGAGGTTGGCACAGATGGTTAAGAGATGTGTGTTTGTGTGTGTGTGTACATATATATGAACGTGTGTGTGTGTGTGATTAACACCCATAGTGTTTGGGGATCTCTATCCTCGATGAGGCCTCATATTTTACCGGTGAGGTCATGGGGGGAAAGATTGTGATTTGAGCGTTGAGGCAGATCAAACCCTAACGTTGCTAACCTCTTTCTGTGGGCACATCTGAAATGCAGAGAGACATTGTGCAGCCTCTACTCTTCCATGTCATATTCATCACATCACCCTTACACGCCTGCGCCATGGCTGTCTAACAAAAGTGGAATTTCTTATCAATTATTTAGAAATGTCGGAAGTGGTAGAAAAGTCTTTGTGTCCATGCTCATCAAATATAGCCGCTTCCCATTTTTCAGCTTCTGTCTTTGGTGGGCAAAGGGTGTCAAGTCAAATCAGCTGTGACTGATAGATATGAAGACGTTTTTTATTGTGTTTACATACGATGGTGGTGGTGTCTGTGTGTGTTGTTCACATAAATGTAATAATTACAATTGTATGTGAATGTATTTGGCTCTGTGTGTGTGCTGTGAGCTATAGGATACATTTGGCCTTCTGTGTGTGTGTGTGTGTGTGTGTGTGTGTGTGTGTTTGTCCAAGCTTGTGGTGGTTTGCATTTTGGCGGGCTGCTTCTGGAAGGCCATAAGGTCAAAGGGCATGTCTTACTCATGGTGTGTGGAATTTGCTCACAAGGAAGCAAACGTCTCAAAAAGCAAATCAAATGACTTTTCTCCAACGGCTGCAGGAAATGATATCTCATTAAAACTTTGCCGCTTGATGCCTGATACTTGTTAACTCTTTGGAGCAAGCAAGTAGTGAGAGAGACAGAAACAGTGTTTTGTTTCCTTTTGCACATTTCTGTTTGCCAGAGACAGTACAACCAATGAATCACGTCGTCATCCACTTGCTCACCCGCTAACCCACTATAGTTTTCTGTTTATGTTAAAACCGACTGATTTCCATCAAAGCATTTATGATTCCCTTTTATTCCTTTACATTAAAACACAAAGAAAGATATTTGGCTCACTGTGAATCATGTGTGTTTTAGCTCCTGTCACAGTTTGGGAGACTTGGGGTTCTACCTTTCTGCATGTGTACATTTAGCCAGACCTTGGCTGAATTTTCAGCCATTTTGATTTCAGTCCAAATCCATCTCGTCATCAGTAAGCAATTTATGGGCTCATGGACAGCAATCGTCTGGGAAAGTTTTATGTTTGTTGTGTTCCCGCCATAGTCAGTTCTTGTTGCTGGGTTGTGTATTTGTTTTTACTCTGCTGTTTATCACAAATGTGAACGTAGCTCCATGACTGTTATGTCATTGACTCTCTATGGGCTTCAAATGTACCTTGATCAGCTTATGGTATTATGGTATGGATGATGATGATGATGGCTATCTTAGGGCCTTTGTCTCATTCACTCTGTTAATTCCCACCACTGACCTCATCCTCAGAAATGAGCTCATTGGGTTTAAGGGAAACTAATGGCTGCTTCATCTTAATCTAATGACCTGGGCAGTGCAGTGTGTGTGTGTGTGTGTGTGTGTGTGTGTGTGTGTGTCTTATTGTGTCACCTTTCGCATCTGTCCACCTCTGTTCAGTATGCTGTCTGCCGAGTCGCCTGTCCATGTATCTTCATGTATGTCAAGAATGTTAAGTATACTCAATGTGAGGGAACAAAATGCTCTTATTTTAATAGGCTTGGTATTGAAGTGAACTTAAATGAAATTACTATCTAGCATTTGACATAGTGTTGATCACTGATGCCATATTCTGTTCAGGCCGAGTCAACCATTTATTAATATAATGCCCCCAAAGAAGACAAAAAAGATTCACCTTTCCCCAAATCTTTTATTGTTCCTTACAGTTGATTTCAGCCAAATATTGACAATACACGTGGTTTCAGAATACCACATAATCAATAATTGAGCAATACACTTAATCTAGATTTTTACTTGCATGCATTGGAACCACATTAGACCTATACAAAAAAAAGACATAGGAATGGTATTGCACTAGGGAATATACATTGTGCGATTTGAGATTCGGATTGGATTTTGTACCAAAGTTCAGACAAAGCACAACTGAGTGTGGTTCACTGTCCATGTTTATCAAGGAGAACATATGAAACATGAAAACTGCATAGGCATATTTGCTTAAGTAATTAACCCAATATATGTTAAAATCAGAATATATTGTGGAAGATTGAAGCTATTATATTTAAAATCTTATGTGCAAATTCATATACCTAAGAAAATTAATTAATGCTGAATTTGCATTTTTTGTCATTTTACATTTTTATATGAAATTCACTGATTTAATGGAATATGCTATGATTTCTTGTAAATTAAGATAAAGCACAGCTTCTTTTGGAATGTTGACATTTTTTCAAATTGATGTTGAATTGATAAAAAAACTACATTCAAAATGAACATTTTCCTCATTATTTAAATATATGTTTTAGCGTATATCAGTTAAGCAAACTCATACTTCTTTTCTTTGCATTGAACTATCAGATGCCATGCTACATTATCCTATATTTCATATTATGTCTGTATACCTGTAGAGCCATCACTTTAAAATCACAGATTTTTGAATATCTTGCAAATACATGATATATAAAACAAGACAGAATCTTGTGTCAGGTTTTCAAAACATTGGAACACATTAGAGGAATCTGTGAGACACCTATAACTGTTATTGTCTCTTACATTTACGGCTGCAACACCATTTTATCCAGGGGTATCCATTAAAAGGTGAATGCATACAATAAATTGTATATAACAGAATGTATAACTGTGACAGAGTTTTTCGATGGGAATGTTTTTTAAATCCATGCAACTTTGAGAGAAATGAACACAAAACAGTCCCTGGTGAGGGATTCTTTCCCTTATGTCATGCCTACCTCTCAAATGTTTTCTTTTATAAGTTAAAGGCCTGATTTACCAATTTATTTACACGGCTGCCACATAAGAATACTTTTACACAGTTGTGTCAACAAGTTCCTGTGAACATCAGATCAATCAGTATTACAGAGACATTAGTGACTCAAACATATTTCTGAATGGATTTTTGACACTCTATTGAATTCTTTTTTGCCTCAACCATGGGTTTCCCTCAATGTGTGGTCAGACTTGCAATATTCATTAAAGATTATAGAGAAGCATTTTGAGATTCTGTCCAACAGAGATACTTACAGTCTGATATGTCCACTTTTGTGCAGATAACAACAGGTTCCTCTAATTCCATTGATGAGAGGAAAAAGAGAAATTGAAACGTATCCCTTTTAAAAAAAAAAAATGTTTTTAGTTTAGTTGAAAGCTTCTTAGCCACCACAAGAAATCTGAAAATATAAGGCCCTATTTTTTGTGAGTGTCCAGGATCATTTTCCCAAAACCTTGGCGAAAGCAAATTCCAAAATGTCTATGGAGGATCCCAGAATATTTGAAAATGTACAGTAGACTAGACTTCAGTCAGTTGGTTTAAAAAACATGTTTCTGAGAGTTGGCCTGACTCACATAAGCTTTTCTCAGTGAGTTGCTTGGGCAATGACTCATTCTTGCTCATCAGTTTGAGCGTGTTTCGAGCCCGCCATTTCTCAAACACAAAGAAAGCCAAGGTCTTATCCCTGTTTGTTGTCTGTCTTCTGGCACCTTTTATTTAATGCGGGATTTTGATATTTTATGTACAGGGTACCTTGATTCACATTTGGAAGGGTTAAATGATTTAGGAAAGCAGTGGTGAGAAATCTGTTGTTCCTACCGATTGTTTTACAGTGCCATGCCTCCATACAATGAGTGGGAGGATGTGTATGTGCTTGCTTCCTGTGTGTGTGTTCATGTGTAGGAGACATAATAATGGAGAAACAAAAGGAACTAACTGTCGAATAAGCGTATTGAAACATTTTGTGATATTGCCTGCGATGAGTTTTTGTGTGTAAGAACACTAGAGAAAGTAGTCTGAGAGCAAAGTAAAAGCTGCTAATTTAAGACAATACGCGTTATTTTGTGCCGTGAAGTAAGATCATGGTTAATATTTGTTTAGTGATTAATTACTAACTTCTTTTGTGCTTGAAAGGGAAGGGCCAGTTGGTTTTCTTTTTATTTCCCTCTTCCTTGTGTGTGTGTGTGTGTGTGTGTGTGTGTGTGTGTGTGTGTTCGAGTAAGAGAGTGTGTCACTTGGGGGTGGTGGTGGGGGGGGAGGGTTGTTGGTGGTTAAATCTTGTAAAGGGTTTTCCTAATATGGGCTGTCTCTTATGAGCTGGCCCCTCCCCTGGCTGTTAGTGGGCGGGGCCTTCTCTTGCTCTCAGCCAGTGATGACACAGACTCAACTCACTTTCTCATTAATTGGCTGAAACCAGTTCTTACAGGAACCGCCGCTGATAAATGTGGGAGTTCTGAGAAATCATTCATTTCTTTCCTCTGCTGCGCAAACAGAGCACTGTTGGGGACTGCTGCCTGTGTGTGTGTGCGTGTGTGTGTGTCTCTGTCCGCGTGACTGACTAGCCATGTTTTCTTTTTTTTTACTCTCTTTCCTTACATTTTTTGACCTCTTTTTTTCCTCCTCTGAAGTTCTTAGGATATGCGACTCTCAGTACATCCTGTACTTTTTGCTTGTTTTTTTTTTGTTCCTATCTATGGGGGATGAAGTGTTGAGCCGTGGGCTGCCTCTCTTTCTCTCTCTCTCTTTCTCTCTCTCTCCCTCCCTCCCTGTCTGAACGGAGCCAGTGCACTCACTGCTCTTTCAGTGGTGAGTAACGCTGATGCGATCAGCCTTGTTCTTCTCTCTCTCTCTCTCCCTCTTTCTCTGTCCCTCTCCCCCCCTCTGTCTTTCTCCCTTCTCTGCCCCTCCCTCCTTCTCTCTATTTCTCTCTCTCTCTCTCCTTCTTTCTCTCTTGCTCTCTCCCTGTCTCTCTCTCTCTCTTTGTGGATGTGTTCCAGCGTGGTGCCCTTGGTGGGTGCCTCTCTTCGGAAGCCTGTGAGGGAGTATCGGAGACCCAGTGTGTGAAGCTCCAGCAACGGGCGGGAGAGGGCACTCCAGCTGTGAGTATGAGCCTGTTCTCTTTAAACCCGTTCACCTCACCTTCTCTTTTTTTCCCTCTCGTCCTTCTCCTCCTCCTCCTCCTCCCGTAACTGTCTCGTTTCAAAATCGGCTACTGGCTTTGTATTTTCCTCTCATTTTCTTCTCTCTCTCTCTATCCCATTTTCTCTGTCTGTTGTTATGAGTTTTTTTCTTTACATGTCTGTTTTATACTTTCATTTTTGTCCTGTTCTCTCTCTCTCTCCTTACAATTTATTTCCCTTCTGTAATGATCTTGTTTGTACAGTTCAGATCAAAGCAGCTGTAGGTAAAGTCTAACTGTAACAATCCTTATTATGTATTCCATTGGTAGCTGTTTACAGAACTGTAAACTGGCATAGAATTGAGCGGGACATTGTGTGTGTGTGTGTGTGTGTGTGTGTGTGTGTGCGCGGAGGCCGACGAGGGGCCCTGGTGGTGGGGGGATGCTGAGTCATGCCCAGCAGTCGGAGCTCCTCGGAGTGAACCGGACACTCCCCCGCGACACACACACACACACACACACACACTCACACATGCACACTCCCCTCCCTCCATCCTAGTGCCGAACCCTAATGAACCCAGCGCGGGCTTTGAGGGAGGGGTAGTGGACAGGCAGGGAACAGGGGCGGGTGGAGAGGAGGAGGAGGAGGAAGGTGGGTGGGTGAGGTGGAGGGGTGGACCAGTCCGCTCTCTGACAGTCTATCAAATCTGTGTCTGGAACAAAGAAATCTAACTGCACCTCTCTCAGCACAGCTTTCATTCATTAGCACTAGGGCACCTTTTCAACAGAAAAAACACTGCTGCTTTTCAACGTTCAAGCTTTTTGTTTGGTTGGAGGTATTGTTAGTATTTTTTTTCTTCTTCTTTAGTTTTGTAAGGACGTCAGGGTGGAAGGAAAAAAAAAACTGAACTTAACTGAGACTTGAAGTTGCACAACGAGAGATTACGGCTGTTTCTGGAACAATGTTCCCTTTTTTCTTGTAACTTGAACCTTCTGCAGTTCCATGAGAGAGGCAGAGGCATTTTGAGTCATGCTCAGGAGAAGTTACCCGCTCAAGGGCCACTGCTGTGTGGACACACTAGAGGAAGTTGGACACCCATTCCCATTTAGACCTCGTTTTCTTTTACAGCTACAGGCCCAGTCTGGACTGGCTGACTGACTGACTGGCTGGCTGGCTGGCTTTATTCTTCACGAAGAGGATCCGTTGGGTTTCTTTGTCATGATGTCCTCTGTTTTGTAATGTACAGCTTGGGGGCTCCTTTGGTGTTCTGCTTGCTTGGTGTGGTGACCAGAGTATCCTCTCTGTTCTCTCCCACCCTCCCTTTGGACAGGATATAAAAAATGGGTTGCCTTGGCCCTCTGAGTAGATGTTGATTACCACGACCTGTTTCTTTCTTATCTCCATCATCGACTCTGTTGCACATTGAGTTGCATCCAGCAACAGAAGTGCTCCGGGGAACAAAAGCAAATGAGTGAGGGAGACAAGGTGACTCATGAGGGCCTCAAATCTCCAACACTCTCTAGACCTCAGTCAAGAATTGTAGTCTTTATTGTAGATCCTCCTTGGGGGTCAGATGTTTGGTTATTTCACGTGATTCTTCAGTTATCCAGGCTTTCGTAATTTTCTCAGATGGGATTTTACCTTTTCTGAGTCTTTACACTTATTCTATCTTTTTGAAAGGTTGTTTAGTAAGATACTACCATGGGAGGATTTCCTGGGCAGATTAGGGTTGGACAGTGTAATAGGCCTTAGTCATTGTAAGGGCATATGCTATAGCTGGCCTTACTTTTCATGGTCTTCAGCTTAGAGTCAGTTAGAAAATCTTATTTATCAATCTAGGTGCTGTTGATATGGTCATATAGTTAAAATTCAATTTGATTTAATTTGGAAATGTAATGCAAGAGCCATTGGTGAGTTTATTTTATAAAGTTCAGACATTTATATACTTAACTTAATTTGTAAAAAAAAAAAAAAAAATATATATATATATATATATATATATATATATATATATATATATATGGACATATTAATCTCTAATATATCAATACCAGGTTAAAGATTAGTTTGATGAAATTATATGTGCGTATGTAACAATGTATATATTTTCCACTCTAATTTTTAGTATTCTCTTTACTGCCAATGGTGCCAATTTTATTTTGTGTCTGCCAATGGACAAAAGGCACTTTTTGGATCAGACTTGATAAGAGTACCATGATTCATTCTGCTTCTTCCCATTGTCTGGACTTTTTGTTCTATTTCCAGGAAAGACGACGTGAGTCAGCCCAGGGGCAAGTCAACCAGATGCTATAATGTATTGAATCGGATTAAGGCCTGTGTGTGTGTGTGTGTGTGTGCGTGCATTTTTGTGTGTGTGCTCGGGTGACTGCCACATTTCTTGTGAAGCCCCTTATCGTTCCGTATTCTTTGTACTTGAGAGTTCCTCTTTGAAGGGCTTCCTGGCTGAAGCATAGTTCATTCGTACAGATGTTGGTGAGTTTATAGACCTGTCCCTTGTCTAGTTTAACTGATTGTGTCTGGTTTGAA
Organism: Tenualosa thibaudeaui; assembly: GCA_027481765.1. Lineage (NCBI taxonomy): Eukaryota > Metazoa > Chordata > Actinopteri > Clupeiformes > Clupeidae > Tenualosa > Tenualosa thibaudeaui. Next base: position 5,849,152 of record JAIFZK010000009.1, on the reverse strand, counting down.
TGGGAATGGGCGAGTGCTTCTTCATCCGTCTGTGAACTCTCACCTCTAGTGTGTCTCACACTTTCTTTTGGTGGTGTTCTTTGACTCAACCCCTAGAGAGAGTAAAGCATATGTAAGTTCACACTTTGTGTGCCTCTTTCCCCTGCGGGGGCACTATGTTAAAAAACGTTATGTCACCTTTTTTTTTTTTTACTTTTTTGTCTTCTCTGTTGGCGGAATAACGTCAGCCAGCTTGTATGCAAAACTCGTTTCCAAGATCCATGTGCTTTGTTTTTTTCCCCTCCCTTTTCTTCTTTTAATTGCTTGTGAAACCCTCTTTTTTCCCCTGGTGCCTCCATGTAACGCTACCCCGGTATGCTAGTCTGGAAGCAACAGGCATATAAAAAATGGAACAGTGTGGAGAGTCTTTGCCGTTACCTTAAGTGAACCCGTGTCTGAACCCAATGCACTGCACTCTCTCACTCGCTCTCGCTCTCCCTCTCGCTCTCCCTCTGCTCGGCTGAGTGGATGAGAGAGGCAGTGGCGCAGGCACAACACATACACACACTCGCGCGCACACACACACTCTATCTCTCTCTCTCTCTTTCTCTCTCTCTCTCTCTCTCACACACACACACACACACAGCTCTGTCTCTTCACAGCGAGGCTGTGCGCGGTGGGAAAGACTGCCTGGACTTATAAGCACGGCTTCGCTAAAACAGCCCCTCTCCTCTGCTCCTCTTGCCTCTCGGCAGCCACTCCTCTCTCTGGCAGGGTAAGTCGATGCTGGCAGGTTGATGCACGATGTGCTCGGTCGACAGATGTGTGTATGTGTGTGTGTGTGTGTGTGTATGTGTGTGCACGAGTGTATGTTTTTCTGTTTTCAGTCGTACTCCCAGCCTGTCAGATAGCTTATCAGACTGGTGTTGGCTGTTAAATTGCATGGCGACAACAGTCTGTAGGCTGTCTGACATTTTGGGCTCCCTCATCGACCAGCATCCTTTTATGTGTGTGTGTCTGTGTATTTGTTTGGGGGATTTGAAATGATTATCATTTATTTTTCTATTTTTATGGCATTTAATCATTGTTGTTTATGTAATGTACCAATATGAGTTAAACATGCACAATTTAGATGGATTGCTTTTGGCTTGACTTTATTTTTGTCATATTTTTTTAAATGTATATGACAACAACCATGCCAGTGTCACTCAGGTTCTATCTATGCCCATGAGAAATGAATCTCTGAACTCACCTATGCCATCTAACACAGTGAAATGTGGCTGCAAATGAGCATGTGGGTGTGTGCATGAGCTCAGTGTGAGTTTGTGTGTGTGTGTGTGTGTGTGCCTGTGTGTGTGTGTCTGAGTGTACCTCGGTACTCCACAGTTTTACTGTCTTCCCGTTAACACAGGCTTCTATGTGTATTTCCGGGGTTTGGCTCAGTCCACTTGAATTTCTTGAGAATTCAGAGATCACACACGCACACACACATACATGCACTCATACACACACGCCTTGTTGCAACACACGCAGCAACGATGGCAGAGAATTGGTGAGGTACTCGCAGCCGACTCCCTCCCCCTGCCCTCCCCTTACTCACTGGCTCATTGCCAGTCTGGCTCAACACTTTTTTAGTTGTTGTTATGGGCTACATGTTTGTGCCCTGATTTTTTTTTTAAACTTATATATTTTCTGGTGACTTTTTATTTTTCCATCCTTTCTGACCCTTAACCAGAAAAAAGTACTAGCTATAATTCAAAGCCTGTAGGGTTGTATTTTTATTAAAATTATTATTATTATTATTATTATTATTATTATTATTATATACTTGGACTTGTGTGATTGGTTTGGCCACTCAGGGAGTATGTTGTCCTCTGTCGTTTTCAGAACATCCTGTTCTATGAGGAAGCTCCCTTTCATAACTTTGTTTTGAAAAACTGTTTATGTGCAATGAATGTGCTGACTTTATCTGTCTGTCTTTTTTTCTGAAATAAAGTCTCAGACACCAAAATATTTTGTGTTGTCTTGTGTTATCTTTTCATATGATGATGTTTAAATCAACATGACATAGAACACATAGGGGAAAGAGAAATATATGTCCACCTTTAGAGGCCAACCAGTCTCTACCTTGACTATCTCTCTCTTATAGTCTCTCTCTCTCTGTTCAGCTTCTCAAATTTCATGCTACGTAGTGGTGCCGGAGAGCAGTGGTATTTGTAACAGAGAGTCTTGAGTAGAGTGTCGGAGCCCCGTCAGTGGTGTGCTGGCGTACTATGGAAAACCCCATATCCTCCAGCTGCCATGCCTTCTCAGTCGGTGGAAAAAAGAGACTTCCTCTCAGATCCAGTGAGCTCAGTCTGTTCATAATAATAATCCCATTCAGGTGCCTCAAACAAGATATAAATATGCAGGCAAATGTGTGGTGTACACAAATATAAGTATACTATATATAGAGAGAGCGAGAGGGGAGGGGAGTGAATTCTTTAGAAAAAGTAAAATGGGTTAATTCCTGTTGCACAAACTCAGGCCAGTGTTAGCTTTCTGTTTCCTCATCACTTCCACTATGAGGAGCGAGTGAGTCCCCGCCTCAGGTTGTGGAGCGAGCTGAGCTGCAGGCCCTGGTTATGACATCAGGCGTCTCAAAGAGCTACCTCGCCCCTGCATGTGACAGGCCCTCGCCTGCACCACTTACAATGAAGGGCAGTATGCAAATCTGTCTTGCACAAACAAGTTCCTATTGAAAGTTCGGTGGTGGGAGGGTTGAGGGGAAGGTGGCTTCGCTTCCATTTTCAGGCTTCAAGGTGTACAGGTGCTCCCTCTCTCCATATCTCTATTTCTGTGCCTGGTATCTACCCCATACGTACCTGCATATCATAATATTTGCAAACTGGTCATTATTTATTGCCATTCCAACCCAGAAGGCAAGGAGTTCACTTTTATTCAATTACCTATGAAACTGCTTTACTTAACAATGGCAAGTAAGTGACTGTATGAAATTGCAATTGTGGGTGCAGAGTTCTTTAAAAAATTCCAATGCAGCTGTGGGTTGTCAATGTGCTGTTTTCAGTTGAGTAAGTGTGTGGGTTTCATTTCAGACTGGAAAAAACCCACAGCACTTGCCCCATCTGGCCTAACTTGATAAATTTGCCTTTTTTGTTTCGCTGAAGTCTCGCCACTTCTTAAAAACCAACTCTTACACATGACACAACATTAAGCGATCCATTTCTTCAGTTGTGGCTTTCGAGCATACATTGATCTAATGAGCCAACTGCATGTTCTTGTAATCAAAACCCGCATAGCAGCATGGCCATGTCGCCTTGATCGATGATGATGGTGATGCAGTGCGGTGTAAAATGGTCTGCTAAGCAGACTCATGAAAACAGCAGAATGACCTTTCAGAATATAATGAAGGGTTGAAGAGGCTTCTTTGAGTTCTTGTTTATGAATTTTACAACACCGCACGGCATAAAAGAATTCCCTCATCATGTGTGGACTGCTGACCTGTTAACAGCTCATTTGTCTCGGATCTTAATAAATGCACTGTTCAAACCTAAGTCCACGCTGCATTACCTTTTTATTTATCCTACACAGGTGGCAGTGCCAGTTGATGTGGAAAAGAAGATAGACACACCCTGGTGCAGTCATCACCCAGGGCCAGCTTAATAAATAAGAACAAGCTATGATAAATACCAAGTGGTTTAGCGAAAGTCATTTGCATTACGCCTGGAACAAACGCGTTAACGTAACAAGAACAAACGCGCCTACATGTTTAGCCAGTTCATTACCAATTATAAGCTTGTAATTGCATAATAATAAATCATGTTGTCATAGACCGGCTTTTTTAAAATAGACAACTGGGCCTAGCGTATGCATGCCTTGTTATGAATCTCACATAGGTTAAGTTAGACTATATTGAGGGACTTAGATACGCCTACTAGACTATAGGACAACACGTCATATAGGCGAAAATGTTCTCTTGTCTCCGTCTGACACAATGCATGAGACTTTAAAGTCTCAGAATACGCCGGGAAGTCCCCTTTTCTGTCATTTGCATGTAAATGCATCCTTTGCTCTGACCGCGTGCCCGAGACACAAAGTCTCATTGTTGTGCGGCTTTCCGAAGTGAGAAATAGACTGAACTGTATGCTTATGTGTGCCTAAAGGTTCTTCTGGACAAAACAACGTCCACTAGCACGAATAGTAACACAGGTAGGTCAAAGCACAGACAGACAGAAATGGACCTCTAAGATTTGCATACGGCAAATCTCTTGCTCCTCTTTAGGTAGCGACTCCTGACAGTCTCTCATAATCATGGCCACACTGCCTGTCATAAGCATAAGTCGTAGTAGGCCTACGTCATTGAAACACAGGCTTCAACACATGCAGTGCAATCGCAGTGTTACTTAACAGGTGCCCCTTGCATAATCTTGCAAACCCATCTCTGTACTGTTACGCTCTAAGAGAGTCTACAAAGAAAACAGAACTGTGACATGAATGCCACAGGAAGGGTTTTACGCAAATGGATTCAGTTGCAAGATAGGCTACCATAGCATCAAATGTCGACTTTGTTGGAGACAGACTGACATCTTCTGTTAATAGAAGGCAACTGCAGTTGAAGTTCCCCTTAATGGTCCAGAGCGCATCATGCCTAAGTAGGCCTATATATTTTTGATGACATGGTTTACAACACAACTTTAGAGTCACCTTCACATTCATTTTGACATTCTTATAATATATGGACAAATAAATGAAACTATTCATATATAGCATTATTACACTAACTGCGGTGGATCCTTCACAACACCATTCCCCTTAAGGCACTAAGCTGTGCTAAGGCCGTTTTTAATAGGCCCATTTGCAAACAACCAATGAATGTAGGCCTATTTATGGATAATAGGCTATCTATGCAGCAGTATCACTATCCTGCCTATTAATCTATCTATGTAGCTATACATACATACACTAGGCTACTGTAGCATAGCCTTTATGTATTACACCACTGTTTTTAGCAACCAGGTCTCACCCCTCAAGTGAAATTTAAACTACATAACAGATTCACGTCTTCACAGAGATTCTGAGTAGTTTATGTTTAGGTAGTCCTCTATGGTCAGCAAAGCAGCACATCCAAGTTCATTTATTAATGAGACACGGGTTCACTAGACAGGCCTAGAATAGTTCTTGCTAAATCACAGCAGAAGCAGAAATCTTTCTGAAGGTGAAAAGTGTAACATAAAAAAACATGTAACAAAAGAATTTAGCAGCTGCAAAAATGTTGCATCGGAAGAAATGCAAAAAACTGTTGCAGGAATGATGCGCCCGTGCAAGAAGCGCGCGTCAAGAGTTGCTTTGTTTTTTCCCTCTCAGGAATTTTGTTTGACTGCTAGTGCTACTACTGAGTACTGTGCGCATGGGGCATAGTAGTAGCCGGTTATGGCGGTAGTGTTTAGATTCTCATGAGGCGAGGAACAAGCAGCTTAAGCCGAAGAGACCCGTCTGAGTCTGAAGCTATGGCAGGCGTGTTTGATATTGATCTGGACCAGCCGGAGGAAAATGTATCTGATGATGAGCTTGAGGATGGGGTAAGGAATTTTGTCAGACGCACCGCTCAGACTTGGATCAGGCGCGGGCCCGAAGGCAACACATTTTGCTACAGCTAACGCTGGCTACATAGGCTAATGGCTAGCTAACTAATGTTAGCTAACACCAACAGTGTTGATATGGTGTATTTGGCAAATCTCATGTCAACTGAAATAAAACTTTTTGCAAACTAATAACGCCACTCTAACTTCAAATGGCGAAGTTCGGTGTATCATGTCAATATTGCACCATCCTTACATGGCGTCACTGGCATTTTAAAGAGCTAGTATTGGCTAACACTGATTCAACGATACCGTTAAGTTGATTAGCTAGCTAGGAAGCTAACCCCAAATGAATACAGCGTTAACTTTAGACACTGATATGTCTTTACACATTTGCCATTGAAGTATCAACTAATTTAAATGCGAGAGGATCGAGAAACCACCAATTACACATATTATTTACCATTATTTAAGACAGCTTGTTGCAGGAAATAGCGACATTAATCTTAACTACTCACTTTACGCAAGCTAAATTAGCTCTAACGGTACTGCGTCTTGGACTCTTTCAAGAGACTAATTTGAAGTTTTTATTAGTTGGAATTGTCCATCTACAATTGATTTCTAGTCATCTTTTGTCCAGTTTATTGCTGCTCCTTAATACTGATACTGTTATTTGGTTGGTTAGCTGACATTTGTTGACGATATTTGCCGGTGACTGCCTTTGCTAACCATAACGTCAACGTTCTCAGTCAAGTTAATGCAGAGAAACAGTACCGTCAATGTTACGAGGGGAAAACACCCGCTGCGACTAGCGATTAATGTTGAACTTTTAACGACATAAAATCGTGACAACCTAGACTGTGTGCTGGACAGTTAAAATAGCTGCCTACAAGCTCAGCTTTACGGAGTAACGTTAGTCCTATGCGGCTGATGCTGTATTGCTAACCAGATTGTTTTAACGTTATTTTACCAATCATCTTTTGAGCCGTAGGAACGCAGTTAAAGTTAACGTAACTGTTAAGCGATCTTTCTGAATGACTGTCCTTGCGTTTCTGTGGACATCATGTTAGAGCAGGTGGGGTACGCCAAGTCTAACAGGACAGCACAAGATTTGGAAATGGCTAGATATTAGTTTCTGTGAGGGGTAGAGTGAATTTCTGAATTAATTCAACCCAACGTGTTAGTCTCGGTTTACTTTCACATGGAGTTTGTTGACTTTCACTAGTGAAGAAAGATCGGTGGCACCTTATTGGTTGGTGATGACTATGTTGTGCAGACAAAAACAGACATGCGACAAGGTTTGTTAGCGACTGAACCAAAACATGCTGAATCAGTGCATACTGCACAGCGCCCAGTTATGTGGCTTCAAGAATCAGTGAAATAGGCCTGTTCATTGAAAAAAATATCAGAATCCCATTCCTACACATTTCAGTAACTCATTTACATTTGGGTGCTGAAATTAAAGACTGATAATGTGTTTGCAATGATAATGTGATTCCTATGATTAAAGCATTCCTAATTAATTATGTCAGTTGGTTTTGATCGGTTAAAAAGGGTGGTCTGGTCTAAGAGTAGTTTAATGATAATGAGGAAAAATATATCTAGTCTATCTTTCTGATATATCTTTTGTTACATGTGTACAAGTTAAACATGTAAACTTTTGCCCTCCTTTTTCAGACTCAGCTCAGCGAGAGTATGGAGCAGTCCAGCAGTTTTGAGTTGTGAGTATTTCTTTGGACTTTGACCTCTATGCAGAACAATGTTTGTAGTAGGGCAAACCCATACAATATGTATTCCTATTTTTCTTTTCTCATAATTGCATTGTGCTGCCTTCTTTTGTTTTCTAGTGACATGGATGACTGTGAAAAGTTTGAAATCTCTGAGGACAGTGTCAACAAAGGCACAGAACAGATTCGTCCTGAGTGCTTTGAACTGCTGAGAGTGTTGGGGAAGGGGGGCTATGGAAAGGTGGTGTTCTTGTTTGTTCGGCTCCATTCTCATTCTTCCCTTTCTGCTATATGTATGTGCCTTTTGTTTTAGGCCTTGTTTATACATATCAATATTTTTTTGTAAATAGATTTTTTTTATCTGTTTGGGCCCCTCCTTTACACGTAAACAGAGTTTTAGCCACCTCAAATGGATATTTTTTGAAACGGCCCCCAAAGTGGAGATTTTTCAAAGCACGGTACTTTTTGGATTCCACTGGATACGTGAAAATGCATTAAAAAAAATAAATGGATAAAAAAATATCTAGATAGAAATATCTAGGTTTATAAAAATATCTAGATATGTGTAAACAGGGCCTTAGTACTACAGATGTTGCCAGTGTCTAACAACTGTGTTACAATTTCTTTACTTTTTTTTTTTTAGGTTTTTCAAGTCAGAAAGGTGACAGGGGCTGGTTCTGGAAAAATCTTTGCAATGAAGGTTCTAAAAAAGGTAACTCAGTTTTTCATAGCTGTGAGTTTCATCAAAGCATCAGAGGGAAAGTTTAGTGGGCCAGGTGATTGCTGGGTTGGGGTGTGTTCCACATTTGCCCTCTTTATCATTATTACCATCTAACAGGTGGGAGGTGAGAGGTGGCGTCAACATTGCTGATAGCTGTGAATCGGAAGTGTTGCTAGTACAGGTTGTTTGAGAGGTAATTGCATCTGATAAGTGTGGTTGTCTCAAGTAGCTGTTTATCTGAGCTTTGGATTCAGTATTCAGCCTGTAATGAGGGGAGGCCTTGGCAATAGCAAATGTTGAAAAAAATCAGCAAAAGCTGAAATGTTGTGTAAGTTTTTTAGTTTATGAACTGTAGCAGTTCTGTATGAGATGGGCAGGGATAATAGCAAACACCTGGCATATCAGTGATAGAACTCAGCATATAAAACTCACACTTGCAGCCAACATACTAGCAGATACTGTCAGAGGCATTTAAATGTTCTTTTGCATATGAAACCTGTTCAGGTTCGAGATGAAAACTACACTAGAGAGGTTGTAATTTTTAATTCTCAAACCAACATACCATTTTCAATAACGGAAAAGTCACAAGTTTGTGTTTCCCATGTTAAATGTATGTACAGGGATGCATGTCAGAACTTGTTCCAATTTAATTAGCTTTGACTTAAGTTTAGAGGTGGCAGTTGCTAGGCTGTGTTAATTCAAGCCAATTAGACATTTATGTAAACATTTGAGGACAGGCACCATATTTTTCTATAAGTTAAATTAAGCAGGCTGTAACATGTTAGATCATTGTGAATTCATGCAAATCGATGGCATACAAAAGAAAGCAGCTGTAGCAACCAGGACACGCAGTTTGCAGATTCAGACTTTAATTTTCAAGTGTCTTGTTTATCCTGGGTCTGAAACTATCAGAGAAATGCACACAACAGCCGTGATTTGAATAGGCTTCTGTGCAAATGCATGAAATATTGCTGTTGCCTAGAACACACTGATATCATCTGATGGACACCAAGTCTGACTCGCACCAGTGTTCTGATGACTGATTTATATTGCTTTGTTTCTTATGTGTCTGGTCCATAAAAATGGGTTTTCAGTCAAGCAAGTTGAGGTCTTAAACAATTTTAGCTAATGTTTATGGCAGTGTAGATTAAATGTGTGGATTAATGTATGCATAAGGTGTATGGATTTTCATTCCATATCAAACTGTGCTTCTTGTAGACAAAATTAACTGTCAATACATAGAAGATATAACTGCCTAGTAATATAATTACTGCATAGTAATATCGGTATGTATTATACTAGTAATGTACGTCATTGTCTGTTTAAGGTATACCAGGCAACATTTTATGCTGTTTTCAGGTTAATTTACCAACTTTGTAGTGACTTTGATGGTTAAATGGCTGATTACGGGGTGAATGAAGGCTCTTTCGGCGCCTTCTGTCACTTCATCGCACAGTTACAGCAGATGCAATACGACAATGGCACCCCGATGTCAAACAAAACCGAAACTGAATAAACTGAAGTTCCGTTTATTACCTTGTCAGTCAACTCTTTAAAAAAAGTGAATTGCTAGTTCCTATTCTTTGGTTTGCAAACAAATCCACGTTTTGGTCAGATTTTACAAGGTTGGTGTTAATTTTTATGAAGAAAAAATCTGTATGGAGAGCTCTGTATTTTAAAAATTACAGGCTTGCCTGGTATTCCTTTAAAATCACATTGACATGCTGCCCGTCTGTTTGTGTAATGCTATAGCAATCATTAAATAATGCCCTGATTGTAGGCTACTGTTGTGACATTTTGGATGCATTTCATGAATTACCACTGAACCAATAGTTGCTGGTCTTTAAAGCAAAAAATACAATGTGTTTGGGGCAAAGGCTTAATCAGTGTGTTAAATGAAGGAGGGGGGTGTCGTTCCTAAACATGAGTATCTTGTGTTTTGCATTCACACAGAAGCCATGGCTGTAGATTAACACTAGTGTTACTATCTGGTCAGCAGGGAACAGAGCAATGGTTTGACCTCCATTTTGCTCCCATTACCACTCAAGGTAACAGCATAATGGAAGTAAATAGAAGTCTTTCAGTGGTAAGTAAGAATGGGATAAGGCTTCACGGCTATTGGGTTTGTGAAGGCAGGCAAGACCTCAGAGGAGTAAATGCAGGCTTTTAATGAGCAAGTCACTGTATGTCCCAAAGAATTTCATAGTTTCCCTTGAAATCTCCTGCATGATTGCTGTTCTTTCTATTTTTCCATGTGCCCTCCATGCCCTTATTTGTGTAATTGACAACTGCTGTGCTTTCCCAGAAGCAGAATGTTGGGGCTGTGTTCATGGTTTATGTGGGCCTGTATTTACTGTCGCTATCGTGTGTAGCTCAGCTTTTTTTTTTTTCTTTTTTTTTTCTTTTTCCTCCTAGTAATGTTCTATTCCTAAAGTTGGTGATAAAAGACGGCATGTGGAGAGTACTCTGCTAAATATGTCTCCATCTTCAGAATTCTTAACCTCTCCTTCCCTCCCGTCTCAGCCCAGTGGCTCAGTAGACGTGCCTTCAGCACACACAGTGTCGTCAGCTGCAGTCAGGCCTGCTGCAACAGGGCAAGCAAACTAGGCAATTGCTGGGGCCCTGAGAACTGTGAGAACCACTTTGGATTTTATGACCAGTCATATGCGGGAAGCAGCAACAAGGATGATGGGTGGAGCAAGATGCTACATTGTAGTTCATGTCTATGGGAGCAAAATGGATCTGGCCTGCATAAAGGGGTGTGCCACCATGAAGCTTAATGTCTTGGGGGGAGGGGGGGCTGCTTGTCTGGGGCCCTCATGGCACCTTGAAGAGGCGACTGTTGTGTTTGGCCGTTTGGATGCTTGGAATACTTTGGATTCCAGATTTGGATTACTGTTCAGCGCGTGTCTGCAACTTACAAGATGAAGGCCGTAATTAGACTGGTAATGCTGCCGTGTGAAAATGTTTGGGCGTTTTCACCGGCAAAGAGGCAAGGAATGCCATAAACTAAACTGATGTTCCATGGCTTCCATGGAGTATGTTCTGTGATAGATGGCTTTGTTTGCTATTGGACGCTTGTCTGGCACTGCATACACCTAAATGTATTCATTCAAAAACAAATAGACGTGTTTGAGATTTAGGTCAGATTTATGTTATGTTATTTAAGTCATCTGACAGTTTGATTGCAGAGAAAATTGAGAAAATTCTTGAAACAACCATGATATTTTGAGTATGGTTTATTGCTCTATATGTATCTATGGAATGATATACTTTATCGCTGTGTATGCTGTATGCTGAGATCCCCGTCAACCAGTGAATCCATAATTGAAGAATGAAAACTCACTCATTGACTTTGAGAAAGATGCAGTGTATTCACGCAATGGTTTTTTTCTTGCATTCTAAAAAGTGACCCGTTTTGGTTTTGAGTGTTTCAAAGTGACCTATAGCTGTTTCTCTTGTCCTATTCTGTACATGCCTAGAACCTTGAGTGCAATTTATGCCCCTTTCTGATGAAAATCCGCTCTGTATATTTTTCCCATTGTGACCAGGCAATGATTGTCAGGAATGCCAAGGACACGGCTCACACCAAAGCTGAGAGGAACATCCTGGAGGAGGTGAAGCACCCATTCATCGTGGACCTGATCTATGCCTTCCAGACCGGCGGGAAGCTGTACCTCATCCTGGAGTACCTCAGCGGTGAGCAAGCAGCATACGCCCAGATTGTATAATAATAGCAATACACAAAACACACTGAAAAACAAACACATATACACACACATATTCATACAAACACTCACACACACATAGATATAGAGAAACATGCACGTGACAGGTGATTTTCATTCATTGTTTATCCTTTCTTTTCCCTGTTTTTTTGAGTGAAATGGAATTGGATAAGTGTGAGTTGTTAATGAACTCTCTGTTGGATAAGTGTGAGTTGTTAATGAGCACTCTGTTGGAGAAGTGTGAGTTGTTAATGAGCACTCTGTCGCACTAATGCAGGTGGTGAGCTCTTCATGCAGCTGGAGAGAGAGGGCATCTTCATGGAGGACACGGCATGGTGAGGCAGGAGATGGACAGCACATACACACACACACACACACATAAGAAGGGCAGAAAGTACTACAGGCCCGCTGAGACGTGTAGTCCTTGCGCTCGTGTTTTGTACACAAACTGCAGTGTGTGTTTGTGTGTGTGCATGCATATATGTGTGTGCTAGTGATTCGCAGGTCAAGGATTTTTAACACCTACCCGACTCATCACCCAACCCACCCACTCCGCCTGACCCACAAAATTACGCACTAATGAGAAACATACATGTTACTACGATAGGAATTTGCTCACTGTGCCCTGCTGTTTGCTTGTCCCAAATTTTTGATGGGATGACCTGATGAATAGGCTACTCAAGATTCTATTGAATCTTAGTTATCAATGGCTGAACGGCAAAATGTTCCAAAAAGTTTTCTTCTTGAAATTCATAGGGAAACAGCTAAACATTTTAAACATGTGTAGACTTTGGCTAAATACCACTCACCACTTGAGTGCACACACTCAAACACAAACACGAGTGCACACACTCAAACACAAACGAGTGCACACACTCAAACACAAACGAGTGCACACACACACAAACATGAGTGCACACAAACACAAGCGCACACACACAAACACGAGTACACACACACAAACACGAGTACACACACACAAACACGAGTACACTCACACACGTACACACACACACACACACACACAAACAGGAGTACACACACACAAACACGAGTACACACACACAAACACGAGTACACTCACACACGTACACACACACACACACACACACACAAACAGGAGTACACACACACACACACACACACACACACAAACAGGAGTACACACACACAAACAGGAGTACACACACACAAACACGAGTACACAAACACAAACATGAGTACACACACACACAAACACGAGTGCGCACACACACACAGACAAACACAAACATGAGTACAAACACGAGAACACACAAACACAAGTACACACACACACACAAACACGAGTACACAAACACGAGTACACACACACAAGTACACACACACAAGTACACACACACAAGTACACACAAACACAAATACACACACACAAACAGGAGTGCACACATGCACACCCCCAACACGTGCATAGAGGCACATGAATCAATAAAGCAGGGACTTTTCATCCGTCATCATTAACTACCATCATAAACCATTATTTAGCACAAAGAACCATTGATAAGTTGGCTGCATGGTGAACACAGCTTTTGCTTTGTGAACACAAATGCTTAAAAATTACAAAAACTAAAAGTTTTATAATTTTGCTCTGCAAAACAAAAAATGAACAGGCTATCGTATTTAAGTTAAGCAGGCACAAAATGTCTCGCACAGAAGGAGCCGAATGCTAGTCTCAATTTTTTTCCAAACATAATCTCACATTAACATTTGGCTAGGCTATATCAGAATAGGTCAGGAGATGCGTGGCAGGCTATTATGTTCACTTCACAAATTACAGATAGGAGGCTATATGGGTGGGAGATCTTGCAGTCTCTGACATGCAGCCTGTGTGCATGTGAGACAGAGCGGGAAAGAGACAAGGACTGACGCATATAACTTGAATAGGTAAAATTATTGAGATTTTGACCCAACCTGCCCTTATTCTGCATTTTCTTCCTAAAAAAGCAACCTGCCTGACTGAGTGCTTAGGGTCAACCTGCACACCACTAGTGTGTGCGCTGGGCAGGATGGATTATGCAATGAGCTCTGGATGTCCCTAAGCAATGCCGCGTATGCAACTCTTTGTATCCACTAGTGTTGTAACACACAAATAACTCTCAACTCTGTAACCCTTCAGGGCCAAGAGCCAACAGCAGTTGGCAGCAGTGAGCTCGAGTTTGGGGCTTGAAAATATGCCGCCTACTGCATATCCTGTGCAGGCCCGAATGAGTTTATCTATTCCCCGCAGAGATAAACTCTGTCCTCTGACATTTTGTTCTAAATCTGGTAGCTTGTGTGCTTTGTTTGATTGATTTACTTGGCTGATGGTGAAGAATTTATTTTGTTTAAAGTGTGCTTGCACCCGGTTGGTCTGGCTTCAGAAAAACAGTGAAAGTTCACTGATATCAAAACATGAAGGCTAACAAATGAAAACATGTAGGTTAAGTAAATTAAAACATGACTGAAGTAATGTACTGGAGGCTCAGTTCAGTGTTTTATCTGCTCTCTTCTGATCAGCTTCTACCTGGCCGAGATTTCTATGGCACTGGGTCACTTGCATCAGAAGGGCATAATTTACCGTGACCTTAAGCCGGAGAACATCATGCTCAATGACAAGGGTATGCAAGAAGGGTTTTTCTTCTCCTGCAGAAAACTGCACACACAGTTCACACAACTTTTGTCTTCAGTGGTAATTGCTCATGAAGTGACACAGCTAAAGTCTTGAGTTCTCTGTATGTTTCTCTCTGCAGGACATGTAAAACTGACAGACTTTGGGCTTTGCAAAGAGTCCATCCATGACGGCACCGTCACTCACACCTTCTGCGGAACCATAGAATACATGTGATTATATACTACTATAATCTTCATATCAATTGGCATGTTTTTTTGTATTTGCCTGCTTGCAGATGCTGTGAAGCCCCAAATCCATAAAGCTGTGGTGTTGTGGAGAACTAAACCCAGATATCTTGTCAAATTTAATTTTGACGAAATCCTTGTCCAGGAGCCTGTGTATGCATGATGAAACCATAGATATATATATATAGTATCCTGTAGATCAGGAGTGGGGAACATCCAGCCTGGCAAAGCCTTTGATCCCTACCATGGATAAGCAAGGCCATTTGGCTGAGACAAAAAACATATATATATATAATTACAAGCATAGACGACTACTGGCAGTTGTGAAAGTAATATATAAGTGTAGTGTATATAAGTGTAAAAAAATGTTGTTGAATGTTGGTGCTCTCGCGAGAGGTGCTCTCACATGTAATGTAGCCTAATAGTCAGTTAACTAGGTTTTGGAACTTCTATGATTCACCTTTGATAATTCTAAATGTGTCTATATGTGCTCAGCTCTGTGGGAACCAAAAAAAGTCTGGACCCCTAAAAGAAACTGATGTGGTTAATGATGAGGTTCCCCAACACTGCTGTAGATGTTAAATTGGATACTGTATATCTGCATGCTAATGCTAGTGGATGGATGTCACAGGGCTCCAGAGATCCTGATGCGTAGCGGTCACAACAGAGCGGTGGACTGGTGGAGCCTGGGGGCCCTGATGTATGACATGCTGACAGGGGCTGTAAGTAATTCTGCCAAACTGTAACCTGAGTCAAAGCTTTGTTGTGTTGGAGGCTGGGACTATTGTGGTGATGAATTCTGAATAGCACAAGATGAGCACACAAGTAAGACATGATCACATAAGTAAGAGGAAGAAACTGTAAATGGTCAAAGAATGGACCCATGAACACTGTAGCATTGACGGACTAGCTTCACGGACACAAACTAGTTTCCAATACCTATTCCCTTAAAATATACCTTACCTTTCAGAAAGAGGAATATTAATGATGTGACCTCATTATTGTTTACCTAGCCACCTTTTACTGGTGAAAACCGGAAGAAGACCATCGACAAGATTTTGAAGTGCAAACTCAATCTTCCGCCTTACCTCACGCATGAGGCGAGGGATCTTCTGAAAAAGGTGAATGCGTGCACCCTATTTATTTGACCACACTTTGATCACCGTGTAATAGTTTAGTAAAAAAGCTTTTACCTCAGTATAACTCTCCAAAGAAATGCCTCCATTTAAGTGTGAAATCCAGAGCAGAGGGGGGCACAGTGCTGCAGTTGGCTGCAGCGCCTCCTCCACAGATTAGCAGGTGCCTCTGGGCACACTCAGGTTTGAGTTCGACCTGTGGTCATTTCCAGTTCAACCGATCTCTCTCTCCCACTCAATTCCTGTCTCCCTTCACCATCCTATTAGACAAAAAAGGCCAAAAAATATTCTTAAAAAAAAAAACAAAAAAAAAAACATTCAATCCAAGATTTGAACCCAGTGCACTCTTCTGCAGCTCGTTCACCAGAAGGGAAAAAAAAGTCTCTGTAATAGGAAGTAATGAGTGGTACGGATCACGCTATAAACAGTTCCAGCCAATTAACACGTGGCTTCAGGAGCATGGGTGGGGATGGGGGTATATCATAGGATTTAGCTAGATAATTGCTTACTAGGTGACTTCTCGTATCTTCAGTATCCTGATGTGATGCTGAATCTTCCAGTACTCTCACAGCTGGATGTTGAGTCAGCAAGATGACTGGGGCTGCCAGTAAATGTCCTGTTTGTTTTGTTTTGGTTCTTTTATATTCCCTCTTCTACAGCTGCTAAAGAGAAACGCATCCCTGCGGTTAGGTGCTGGGCCAGGAGATGCGTCAGAAGTGCAGGTAAACATACACACACACACACACACACACATACTCACACACACAACACAAAACACACACACAGACACACACACAGTCATACACACATGAATGCATACACATGCACATAAAGTTCTTGACAACCAGTTGGACAGAAATCATATACTCTTCATGCTGTAGCCAGAACATGCTGCAGAGATGACTGACAATTATACACACGCACACACACACACATTTTTTAAAAGTGTCCTGCGCCCTCTCTTGTTTCACCATGTTTCTCTTAGTGTGTAATGACAGCTCTGTGGTGCACGCCACTGTGCAGTAGTGTTTTTGTCTCCATTTCCCTGGTTTGGTTGTTTTTGGTGTTTATTCATTTGTTAACCTCTTAATTGTGTGTCTCTCATTTTTGCATACATGTGTTCAGGCCCATCCCTTCTTCAGGCAAATTAATTGGGATGATCTTCTTGCCCGCAAAGTTGAACCTCCATTCAAGCCTTTCCTGGTAAGCATACATTTGCTACAGGCTAATGACTAAGCCAAATGAATCACATCTCCACATCTCCTCCTTAGATGCATATCATACGGATGCAGATCAAGGTCCCTCTCCAAGATGCTGTAGACCTTTGCTGTGGATTTGATGTTTGAAACCTTGAGTCCTTTTTTAGTAGCTCAGTATTGATGGTCTGCTGCTATCAACAGCAATCAGCAGACGACGTCAGTCAGTTTGACTCCAAATTCACCAGCCAGACCCCAGTGGACAGCCCTGATGATTCCACTCTCAGCGAAAGTGCCAACCAAGTCTTCCTGGTGAGCTGCTCTTCATTTTTCAGAGTTTGTTTGTTTTTTTTGGTTTTTTTTTGAAGGCCAGATGGTCTTTTATGTCTTTTCTTACGAGAAATGGTTAATGTTTTTCATCTGTGGTGTGTGTGTGGGATGATTCCCCCCCCCCCCTTTTAAATGGAAACCTTGTTCCAGCAAATAGCGTGATTTTGTTTTCATGTTACTCTTTCTTCTCATTGCTCATCCTTGACTACGCTTCATATCACTTCTTTGTTAGTTCTTGTGGATTTCCCCAGCGCTTCCAACCACCAGCTGCTCCACATAGCCCCCTCTCATTTTTTTTGTGGTCTGTCTCAACAGGGCTTTACATATGTGGCCCCATCCGTGCTTGAGAACGTTAAGGAGAAGTTCTGCTTCGAGCCAAAAGTCCGGTCCCCACGGAAGTTTCTGGAAAGTCCACGGACACCAGTGAGGTAATTGTTTTCCTGAAAGTTGTTTTTCATGGAAAGGGGCACTCGGTTCACCACTGTCTGACTGGAAGTGCACTGACTGGAAGAGCAGACTAGAGAGTGGTTTTAATAGAGGTTATCCCATTGCTGGTGTACGATTGTCTGATTTTGTTGTGTGTTTATAATAATCTGTCACATAATGCTTTGATGCACTTACTAAATGCATTGCTCAGTGAGGAAGGCCTTTACATTTAGGATCATTTTAACTCGCACCAGTTTCCATCTTGCATGTTTTAGGACTACTGTTAGTGCTGTGCTGTGTTGTGCTTATTTGTTTATTAATGTCTGTCCCAGTGCCTATTTAATTTCTAGTTGTCTATGGATGGATTGGATGTTTTGTATCGTATCCATCCATCAGAAGGTCTTGTGTAACATCATGTGATGTTAATGTGTGCCTCCTCTCTCTCTCTCTCTCTCCATCTCCCCCAGTCCTGTGAAGTTTGCAGGGGGTGACTGCTGGCCGAGGGGCCCCCCTCTCCCGGGCACAGCCGCTTCTTCTTCCTCCTCTTCGTCCGCCCTGCTGTCCCCCGGAGGAGAGCAGCCCATGGAGGTGTCGGGTGCGGAGCAGATGGAAGTGAGCAACAGCTCCAGCGAGGCGTCTGCGCCCCTGCCTATCCGCCAGCCCCTAGGCGGCGATGTGGGGTCCTTCCGCAAGCAAGCCTACCCCATGCTGTCCAAACGGCCAGGCCACCTACGCATGAACCTATGACACATGGCTCAGCTCTGCCTTCTCACTCAACCTGCTGGACACTCCTAGCGAGTTATTCTACCACCATTTTTTTTTTTTTTTTTTTTTAACCTAAAGACACTTTAGAAAATGAACGGAATTACACAGTAGACCCCCTTGTGAGCTGCTGACACTTCCAGCCTCTCAGTATATATTTTTTTTTTTCCCCCAAATCTACCAATGAGGATGCCGGGATAGGGAGAAGCTTCACCAGGAGGTGCGTCAGCCTTGCTCCCTTCATGAATTGCACGACGAAGGAAGTGTGGCAAGCAGAAGAAGAAGAAGAATTCCAGCACGCCACAGACTCTGGGTCTCCTTATTTGCCTTTTGCGCTTTGCACACGCTGGCAAGATTTGGCGGAATGTGCCAGAAGGAAAAGGCCCCAGGTGTTTAGCGCGTGTGCACACACGTGTATGTGTAAAAAAAAAAAAAACAAGACAAAATAAACTAGCTTCTGATTACTGGTGCTTTAAACACTTCAAGAGGCTCAGCTTGGGCCACTACACACTGCCGCTTGGCGGAAGGCTTTGACAGTGGACGAAACACACGTAAATCACTTTGTCATGAGTCAGTCACTTGAAAGCAAGTGGATCCATGGGCTTTTTTAAGAAAGAGAGAAAACTAGAGGGAAACTGCATCACCCCTGCCTTATTTTGGTTATGTGGCCTGGGCTATCATGTTAAGTTGGTAGAAAAATGCAGATCAAAACCACTTTTTTTTCATATTTGTAAACATTGACAGATATCTTTGAGGCAAACAAAACAACAAAAAACAACAAAAAAAACACAGAAAAGGCTGCTTTTTCCAGTCATTTTGGACTTTAGTTTTATGCAGTTCTATCCCCTAGATCGCTTTCCAAATATTTCTTGATGGTTTGGAATGGAATCAGTACCCTTTACTTATGTTGCTTCCATTATTTTTTCTGTTTTTGTAGAATGTATGCTGGCTTTAAATACTTTTTGAGGGTCATTTGAAATGAAGACTTGAAAAACACTCCTAAACACAGTATTGAAATGTGCGTAATTCCCTGGGAACTCCTTATGTAGTTATGCTGGGACTCATGATTTTTGTCAGATCGATTTTCTGGGTGACATTTAAGAGCTTTCTTGATTTTATTGTATGAGAAATATAACTTTGACAGATGAGCGCTGGGCTGGTTGAATGTATGTATGTGTTCTGTCAACGTGCTCATTGGTTTTTGCTTGTGAAAGTGTAAGCAACCTTTTATGATGAATTGTTGATATTGAATGCTGTGTACCCACAGTTCCTTTACGAACCCTCAAGGATTCAAGACTTGTGACTTTGTTTCAGCCTACCTCTTCCATTTCTGTTCTATGACCTTGTTATTTAGCCACACCAATAGCTGCCGGGGTCAGTATTCTTCTTTCTCTAAAAGATGGACCTTTTCTGTTGTGTCATGTAAGAACCTTGTGTAGAGCCTGGAACCGTGTGTGTGTGTGTGTGTGTGGGGGGGGGGGGGGGGTGCAAGTCCTTGGTAGTATACCCAACTGTGGTTCTACACAGGCTGCTTTATTAGAATGCAAGCAAAAGCTGCGGTCACTGCGAGGTGTGTGCGTGAGTCCGAGAGTGTTTGTGTCATAAATGTCTGTTACTGTATGGGTCAGTGATAACCTGACCTGCTGCTGTATCTGACTGACTGATTCTGGGAGAAGCCATAAGATGAGATCTTTTCATTTGGGTGGTGAGCTGGCACCCCAACCTTTTTATGGCTTAAACAAACATGCAGGGCACCATTATGATGGAGACCTTATGATTGGAGGATAATTGATTAACTAAGTGTTTCCGTATGTGAAACTCAGGATCAGTTAGGATTTCATTGGATTCAAGTGGACTTAGAACAGGTCATTTACACTCATCTGTTCTAAATGGTTGTTAATGCGGTAAAGTGGCAAAGGTGGTGTCGGTGTCTGCTCCTGGTGTTTCTACTGTACTTCTGTACTTCAAAGGTGTACACTCAGCTAAGATATTAAGCCCACTTCTAGGGTTTAACATTGTGATGTATTGTTTTAAAGACATGATCAGTGTAATTTGCTGTTGCCATTTCACATCATGTGATGTTTTCCCTATGGAATCTTCTACATATATTTCATATAATCAGCAAGCAGCCATCTTTGCAGCTGTCCAAATAGTCCAGCCTAGACTGAAAGCTTGGCATGTTCATGATTTGAACTTCATTTTAATTTTAATTACTTTACATGTTATTTATTCAGTTTTACTTTTTTTTTAAAAGCTAAATCTGTGATGTTCATCAGTATATAATTTAAGGCTCTTCTCGAAAGTTGATAGACAACCCAGTACAACTGGGATTTATTGGTTAAACCAAACTTGCAGCTTTCGACTGGACAAGGGCATTGTAACAACTCCAGAACTGTCATCAATAGTCTAAAACTGTAATTCAGCCTAGAAAAACTCACATCATGCGCAGCTCATAGTGGGAGTACACACACCGACACGCAATTCACGCTACACTTCTGGCACTCCAAAGTCTTTCGCACTGCCTGCCTGGGATTTTTGTTTTTTTGTATGTGTAAAAGGTTCTGAGGTTTGATGTCTTTTTTTTTTTTTTAAGTGTTTTATTTAATCAAGTGCCATTCAACAGCTGTATTTCCTGCACTATGCAACTAACAAGCTTTGTTTATTAAGTTAGCCAGTGTTAGCATAGCATGACATCTCTCCAAAAACCTTTTGGTTTGCTTTCAGTGTCTTGTCCCTTGAATGAAATACCTGGTTTAAGACAACAAAGACAACAAATGAACAATAAGAGAAATTCTTTAGGTCCATTTGTCTCAAATGGCGTGGGATACAGTTGGTTTCTGGTGTTGAGTGTTTTGTAGGCATGAGGATTGTAGGTTCTGTAGTTTGTGGTCTTTGTTCTTTGCTGTTGCACTGGTTTGTGTCTTGGCTGTGGATCTATTCTTGGAGTGTACTTCTCTGCAGTTTGCACCAATTCCAAAGCTTTCCAAAACTTTTCGCTCATTCCACTGTGCTTGACTCAGAGCCGATCTTGTTCAGGCATGACCACCTCCTCTTAGCTTGCCGCCATGTTGAAATGGTTTTATTGGGGGAACTGCATTTTTGCTGGGGTGTGTAGGACCTGGCATTATGTGTGTGTTCTCTGTTTATGGATGCTCTTTATGCTGACATGATTGGGCAGTAGAGGGGAAACGGTTTCCCTCACACTTGAGTCACACACACACACACACACTTGTTGCTGTTGACCTATCAATATCACTGTTGTAAATTTTACTTTCAAGACATCAGGACTTCCTACAGTTCTGGTGAGCAGATGATGACAAATAATTATGGCTAAGCAGAAACAGTTCTCCAGTGGGTATACACCTTCACATCAGCAAATAGCTAAGCTTGCAAGGGTTCTCGTTGGTGGGAACGGATACCAAGGGCACTGACTTGAGGTAAACAGTGTTGCTGCTGGTGCCATCTTGACCAGGACCCTTATTTAAACTCTTGTGTGAACTCCACTACTGTAGTTTGCATTGTGTGAGAGTTGATTGGTCTTAACACAAACTCACATCACTTGCCTTCTGTGTTTGGGTGTCATGGCAATGCACTCCGAAACACAAAACACCTCACTTTTCACCATGGGAATCTTAATTTGTATATAGTTTTACATGTTTCATAGATTTTTTTTTGAAGTGACTAACTGCTGTCAGTTCAAAACTGTAATTAACCTTAACTCTCACGCTAGTGTCTGTCTTAGGGTGGATTTCAATTCTCCATGGGTAAGGCACTCTTTACTGGCTGCCCTTCGACAATGCACTATGCACAGGCACCACTGGGATTTCAGCACCCAAGTGAAACTGTTCAGATAATGGATCAGCTTGGCCTTTTGTGCATAAGCAAATATGCTTGAAAACAAACAAACAAAAAAAACAAGGATCTTGAACTGGCCATACCTTGGATGTATACTGACTGGGGTGTATTATGTTAGAGGAAAAAAAGAAAAATACTTCTAAGTGAATTCTGATTGAATTTCTTTCAGACACTGTAGCCAGTTCTCTTAACAGGCCAAGTCAAGTCAGCTTGTTTGTGAAAGTGCATCTGAAGAAATATCTCGCAATAACACTGGTGTGAAAGACCATCATGTTGAATTGATGAATCTCTTGGACCTTGAAACTTTTGATATCGAAAGTGAATGGATGTAAATTGCTGAATAAAAATGTGTTCATATTGATCTTTTGTTGTTTCATTCTGTTACCCAAGAAAATTGTTTACTTCAGATAGATGAGGATGAAATCAATCAACAGCATTTTATTTATTAATGTGAAATATATAATTTAGGAAAAAACACTTTGTACATGATCCAACTATACCGTGGGACATGGTAAGAAAATAGATGAATCTTCTCCCTAAACTCTTTGGTTTTATTTTTAACATGTGAGTGCATTCATTTTATAGAAAAACAAACAAAAAAATAACATCCACACATCTAAAGGTGTTTTCCATATTTGAACTTACTGCAAAATTTAAACACACAAAGGAGTCAGATTTGTTCATGTTGATCACAGATGAGAAATGAAGGAGTAAATCTGGTGAGATTTGTAAGATCATTATGCCAGCCAGTCATGAAAACGCTCAATAATAAAAAAGCAAATGTAAAACACCATTCATAACCTATATCTTGCATCCCCAAGAAGCGTACCTGGAGTTATCCTTATGTTAGGGTCCCAAAAGACTTTTAAGAACTCCATTAAGCCTTCCTGCTTAAAAAAAATAACAAAACCAAAAACACACCCTCTGATGGTATATAGCCCAACCGTACCAAGAAGCTCCTCTAAAAAGTTTAGCCCAACATGATGACAAGCTGCCCTACATGTTTTTTTTTCCATCACCTCATATGCACCTGAGAATGCATGAACAAAAATTTTTGGCTAACCCAATACTGAATGATTACTTGGAAAACAAAACAAAACACTACATCATATAGTAATTTTGGAGGGAGGAGGCAGTAATGGACTAATAGTAGTAGTAATAATAATAATAATAATAATAATAATAGGAAGGTTTTGATATCACATCGGTGTGCAAACTGCACTGAGACATGTCCAGACTGACACCAACCAGCCAGAAATGCAGCCCTTGAAAAACACGGGGGAGGTTTGGGGGTTGGTTACCCTTTGTGCACCAAGGAGTATTGCTGTCAAACAGCGGTTGCACATTCATGGCACTCTGTCCTAGTGCCCAACCACGCTAGTCAAGTGGTTTACAAAATGAGGTGGCTTGTCTCATGTCTATCGTCCCTCTGCAGTTCCCTCCATCTGCTCTTTCATTCTTGTTATCAGTATATGTGTAAGTAAGTGGAGGTGGCACCGGTTTTCCACTTGTGGACTCTGTCTGTGATGACCGTTCTGCAGAGAGGGCACGTCTTGTCCTGGTTCAACCACAAAGCAATGCACTCCTCGCAGAAGATGTGCTTTTGGAGACAAACATAGCAACACATTTTCAACCACAAACACACTTATTTGTATGGATAATGCAACATGTATGGATAATGTGTATGTGTTTCTCGTTCATACCTGGCACAGGAGGACTCTCGGCTCCCTATACTCTGTCCGACATATCGGGCAGATATCTCCTGCGTCGGCACACTGACTCTTGGTGGCAGGGACACCATTATGCTGTAGAACAGACACAACAGGGTGAGCACCAATGAAAACAGAACATGGATTGTGCTTAAAGTGATAGTTTGGAGTAATTCCAACCATAACATCACCCTGCTGTATGAGCTTGCTTAGTGCAGTCGGTAGGAAGGAGACAGAGAATTTTGTACAGCATAAACTGAATAGCGCACGTGAAGCTTACTGCCTGTTCACTTTGGTCTATGTTGTTCCAAATTCTCTTATTCTCCTTCCTACCAACAGCACTCAGTAAGTTTGTCTTACAGGGCTATGGTTGGAATCATTCTGGACTATCACTTTAACACTGCAAGAAATGCAACACCATACAGACTCTCTATAGTGCGATAGCACTGACAGTACCTCATTGCTGAGAAATGCGGTGATTGTTTTCTGAAGAGAGCCCCATTGTCCATAAAGTCCCAAAAGCTAAAAAGAAAAAGAACAAAGGAAAAAAAATAGTTGAAACTGGCAAAATACAGCCTAATCAAACCAACTGCAAAATAAATGTATGTCCAGAACAATATTCAGTAGGAATCTGTTGTTACCTTCAATATGAGGTAGACCAAAGCAAGCAGAATGCCAAGGGTCAGGCCAGTGCGACCATCCTCCTCCTGATAGGTCACCAGATAGCGAAACCATGCCGGCAGGGGCACCAACGTCTGGTACACCTGCCCAACCTCCTCAGTCATCATAAACCACTTCCCCTGTAGGCAGTGAAATTAACATTAACATTAACCACTAAACTGCAAGTGTCATTTAGCACCACACTACAGTTGACAGCTGTGTCGTGCTGAGGACAGGTGAGTGGTTTGTGAGCTAATTTTATAAACCAACTATGGAGCTGATTCATGCCAGTTAAGTTTTTGAGTGTTCGGAGCTTAAAAACATGTGCACACTGGGCCGTCCTCAGAGAAAGGACCACGATACAGACTGACAGCTACCTGTGCTGATGGCTCTATTGATGATTCAAAATGTTAAATCGGCCGCAAACGAGGCTTAAGAGGTCTGCCACTGTCGGTGGAGCAGCGCATACTACAAAAGATTTGGACCACAGACACTCGTCAACAGGTTCAACAGCATCAGACGTCTGACTGTCGATCAGGTGTGCACCCACTATTAGGGCATAGGGTTAGAATTTGGGGGTGTTGTGTATTTTATTTCTTTTTTGCTTTCCAGGCCTGTTTGTTGGTTATACTCACCTGAGTCCTGTATGCAGCCACAGAGGTGGGGAGCATGAGAATAAGGCACTTAAATCCCATAAAGATGAACTTCACAACAAAGTTAGTCACCCCAATGGCCCATAAGACTTCCCAGAAACCCAGGGGCTCGATACTTGGGTTCATAAAGATGAGACTGTGGAGGTAAGGAAATGACACAGGAGAAAAGGTTACGTCAAGGTCTGTAACTGTAAAAGAGTTGTCAAATGATCTATATTCATAAATCTATTCCTACCAGTAGTAAAGTGCGTCGCTGAGAAAACTGTAGTATAGTAGGAGTGTAGAAGATGTCAGAAACAGCAATAGCCAAACACACTGGATCTTTGACCGTCGATCCTAGAACACAATGTTAACATCTTAAATTACAAATATGTAAGATACAGATAATTAAGCCACCTTCTTTCAAAATGTTAAGTTATTCAACTTACCTGAAGAAACACCTGGGTCTGAATATTTCTGTTTACATACACAAATGTTGTAAACAAACCAATTCCAACAGCAAGCCCTAAAAAGAATACAGCATATATATATATTAGTCAAAGTATGACGTTTGATCATAAACATGTGTTACACAGTATTTACCACATTGTACATACCCAAAGCATGCTGGATAATAAGCTTAGCACAGAGGATGATTATGAACGGAAGACTTTTTTGAATCCAGCGAAAGAGGTAACGAAATTCAGAGAATGAGGTGCTCGGTTCTCCATTCTCCACGTCGGAATCCATGGCTTCGCTCTCGGGTTCATGTTGAGGATGGGGGCGGCTGTGTCCATGGGAATGCGAGTGGCTGTGAGAACCTGCTCGGGCTCTACGCGATGCAGGTCTCCCGCTGGGTCCTGCCGATGATCCTGTCATGGAGATGCGGACATCATCTGGTTCCAATGGGTTGGATGAACCATTCGTATTGGGTGTTCTTGGTAATAGTTCTGGTTGCAGTGTTAGGGATAAGCCATTTCCTGAAGGAGTATGCGTTTCTGATGAATTCGTCTGCATTACAATGGGAGATTCCCTCAGTTTCAGCGATCTTCGGTCCTCGTAGGAATTTCTTCTAAACGCAAAATGGAATAAAAAGGTCAAATGTTACATAGAATACAGCCACATTAATCGAACCAATAATGAGATCGTTTGGCAGCATCTACTCAGACATTTTCTGACAAGGTAGCTAGAAATAGGTCGTTACCCACCTTAGACCTTGACAGGGTTATAATAAGATGAATGCCAAACTGGCTGAATAGAGAGTTTCGGGCAAGGTTGCAAGTTAAAGCTAGACATTAAGCTAGATAAATGCTAGCCAATCGCTACATCGTTTAGCTTTTGTATTAGAAATAACTGTAGATTAGCTGGGAACATAGGATGTTTAGGCATGGCATGCTGCCTTATTTATAGTTTATTTACACAGGAGAGTGTCAATGTACTAGTCTATGTTGGTTGCCACTGATGCGCTACACAGAAATGGCACTAGCCAGTAAGCTAACTTGCACGCAATGTTGGCTATGCATTAGCAGTACACCAATGCCTTTTAATAAAAAAATTATACCTGTCATGCTGACTCCGGAGTTTCATGCTAAACCCAGGACCCCCATTTACCTAGATATTAATCGAAGCAATACAAAAATAGGGAAAAATTAAATAAAACAAACAAACGAGACGAGAAGGTAAGCTAGCTGGCTATGCCTGACCCATCTTTCATCAGAGTAAACATCCTGCTCTTCGTGTGACGTTTCTTATACGTAAAAGGTCAAAGTTAGCAACTGTACATGTCCTCAAAACGAATGTGTTAGAAGCAGGAAAACAGGCAAGCATAAGGATTTGAGTGAGTCTGATAAAGGGTCAAATTGTGATGGCTTGACAGGCCAGAACATCCCCAAGACTCCAGCTCTTGTGGGTAGTTCCCGTTCTGCAGTGCTAAGTATATCAAAAGTGGTCCAAGGCAGGAACAGTGTTGAACTAGCAACAGGGTCACCAGCGGCCAAGACTCATGGTTCTAATGACTTTGTTTGAGATGACACTCTTAAAATGGCAGTTCCCAAGAATAATAATATGTCAACACTGACCAATATTGAAGTGCATTATTCACAGAATGTTTGACTAGAGTAATTGTACCCATTGGGAAACCCATTCTGATCTACAAGCTCTACAGCTCAGTATGGCCACAAGGCGGGGCCAGACACAGCTGATCCTACCTCTGGGCTGAACCAAACAAGAGGTCGGCCATTGCACTACTGTAGGGACCAGACCGCCATATATATATATCTGTAGGCTGTTTTTATTGATGTTGTAGACGTCATGTCAGCCAGCCACACTGTAAACCCGACACGTTGAATGAACATAATGTTCTTGTGGAAGCTTATTACTATATTACAACATTTCAGTTTTTCAATTTTAAAATGTAACTAAATTTTCCCCAAAATAATATAGCTTTCAGACCAATTCAAAAGTTTTGATTGTTACCTCAAAAGCTTTGAGTGTTACCTTCACTCCCACGATCCTTTGCAGTACATCGACATGCAGCCTTTAGAATTTGTGATACTTTTTCATGTTTTACAATACAAAAAATACAAAATTGTATTACAATACTCATTGCACTGATGTATCAATTTAATAAGGACATGTGCCCCTTTGTTGAGTTAAAACCACTATTCCTCAGCTGAAGGGTAAGTAACGGCTAATTCTGAATCAACCCCAAACATTTAAGTTCTAACAACTTAAAAGGTGTGTGTTATAGTGTTATTTATAGTATTATTTTGCAGTTTTGCCATGTGATGAGATAATCAAACAAATGGTTGTTTATGCATTCTGTGATGATGCCAATATAATCCACTTGCTCTGAAAAGAAAATACTAGTTGTAATGGTTTTGGTCCAGAGTCTCATTAACATAATTTTGAGCCATCAATTTAAAGATGTAAACCACACATAATTTTAAGCCATCAATTTAAAGATGTAAACCACACTCTCAGAGTTTTTTTTCTAAACACGTTAAACCATCAATTAAAATATCCTAGTAACTAACAATCATTGCTTAGATTTATTGAGTATGAATTACTACAAATTTTCCAAAAAAAATTGAAATATGTTAAAAGTTTAAAACTTCAGAAAACAGGAACTCTGCAGTTCCCACAGTATCAGCCATTTAGAAAAGAATCCCATTGGTAAGGACGATAAGCGAATAGAGTAAAGAGAGAGGGCAGAGTGGGTAGAAACAGAGTCAGTATTCAATAATCTTTGGAGAGAGTACTTTCTATCCAAACCAACCATGAGAAAGTATTGCATGTAAGAAGGCCACCATTTATGGCATCAAACATAATCAACTGCTGATATGAAAAAGAATATTACATTGATTGCTTTGGTTCAACAGCACATTTAACCATACCCTACATGCACCTATAAGATGTCAGTGAATTAAGCAAACATGTCAAACATGAAAACGTGATCAAGATGCCTCACAGAAGATGCGACTGTAAAAGTACATTCAAAGTGTACTCAGAGATCCCTTAACCTTGGTCAAGTTCATACAAGACAGCTGAGTAGGGCACCTCTTAATAAAGGTGAAAGATCCCCGCTTGAATTAAGGCTTTGTATGTACATTTGTCTGCTAGATTGCTTTGCACCTCTTATACATACAGTAGTGTCTCTGTGAGGGAGTAGATTATATTTGGAGATGTCTACTTCCAAAGGATTCAAGGCGTTCTGTAAACTTAAATTGTGTCATGCAGACAACACAAAAGAAACTAAATGCTTGTTTACGAAGAGACTTATCTTGCACAGGCAGAATCTTACCTTCTCAGAGTCTCAAAGTTGCATGATAGGAAAGGCACATTTCAGTTTTTTTATGATGTCTAAATCTAAAAGTAATGAATACATTTAAATCACACAGGTCAGGATGCTTTTACTGATTTCATTCAAACTGGCAGTAAACAGACAGGATAACATTCATGCATGCTGCTGTGTTCCCACCGATCTTCCTCACCCAGGGCTCAGATGTTCTCTGGTCAACACAGCATCTCCTTTTTTGACACAGCATCTGACAAAATAAATATCATGTAATGCCAGGAGTCACAAACAGTAAAGGGACCAACGATGTGTATGGATGAAAACCTGTATTCCACATTTCAACTTACTTATATCCACCACCACAGTATGAGCTGGAATCTTCAGTTTCACCAATGCCACACTTTCGTGCACACCAGCCATTCTCACATGCAGCATAGACATCTGAAAAAACCACACATTGCAGTGCATTCAGTCACAGGAAAAAACAGCTGGCATTTTTACACTACAGTACCTGACCTGTATGTATAGAAAAGAAAACATAGAAGACATAGAAGTTCATATACTCACTGCATACCATTGCACATCCTCCTACAAAGCATCATACAAAGCAAACACATGTCCGAATAGTTCAATTTAAATGGACAAAATTAATTTGGGACTTTGGCAATTTATACAGATATGGGACGTATTGGAATTGCTGCATAGTTAGCTTTTCAGAAACAGGAACAAAATAGCAGAGCACTCAGTAAACAGCTTACGGTATTAATTACAGAGCAAACATAATATATCATAATATAATCTGAATTATGGGTATAGTGTTGTGTTCACTATCCTGGTAATAAACCAACCCCTCATTCTACACTTCTTTTCGTATGAGGGTCTGACCATTTGGTAGTGAGAAGCAATTGCTTGCTGGAGGTGTTTAAGTTAACAATATTGGATCAGCCCTTGACTAATAGCCTGCCTTGACTGATAGCATTCTAACTCTGCATTCACAATGTCTCCCTCTGTTTGTTGACTGAATGCGGTAAAAATGCCACTGGAGACAATGAGCTCAATGCGATCAAATCCAGAGTAGCACAGAAGTGCGCAGGAAGGCGTGGCCATGCTAGGTGTTCACTGTTCATGTTAAGAATGTGGTTCAGCCTGAGGGCGTGACTTTGTTCCGATTTATTATGGGCAAGCAGTCAAGAAAAAAACTGGTGCTGCTTGTGAATACAATGCTCCCTGGTCAACATGTTCCTCCACTTGATCAGGGTGTGAGTTGGGTGGTGTTTAGTCTCTGAGGATACTGATGCCCTGGGTTTTTTCCACAATTCCTTGTGTATCACTGTGTATCCTTAGAGGGAGGGTCTGTACCAATGATTTCATCTGCTGCCTATTGTTGGAGAGGTGACACCCCAAAAATCTTATTATGAATGATCGGCTTGGCTTACTAATGATTGACTCACTAACTGCAGAGGATGTGCCGTTTTGGGTTTTAGTTAGGATAATTAAAGCGATGAGATTTCTAAGACATAACACCGATAACGTTGTAATATCTGCTTACTGTCTCTCCCATCTGTTCTCTGAATGTGTCGTAAATCACAGTCATCGCTCTGTGACAAGGGGGGGGGGAATAAAGCAAATTTAGGGCAATCCTTGTGGAGCACTGATGGGATGGGTGAACTAACTCTGTGGTGTTTTATGTTTTTTGGTGTTTAGTCCAAATATAAGTTGATTTGGACAAACACCTGCCATATACTGTATGAACGAACAGGGTGACATAGATACACAGTATCCTATGGCCATCCAGTCCTCAGATTTTATTATATTTGGAAATTTCTGAAATAGTCAGAAGTACAGTTGTCAGTGGACTGTGAACCTGACTGAATTTGAAACATTTTATAAGGAGGAATGGTGCAGAATACCTGCAGCCAGAAATCAGGGACTCGTTTAGTGAAGCATCTAAAGACTGTTATTATGAAAGATGTGAAGGTGTATGACTCTGGACAGGTCACACCTGCAGTTATAAATGAGAAACTCTTGACATCTGATTCAGGTTGTTATATAATGTTTTTATATAATAATTTTACTAGACTGTCAAACAACAGAGACACAGCAAAGCAAACACATTTTAAAACCCAACTCAGTCTGAGCTGACTGACTCATGGAAATTCCTATTTATGGAAAAAAACATATAAACACAAAATAAAAAAATCAACATAAAAAAACAGGTGTAGGCAAATGACATTCCACCTTTGCCGTTGTGCTGTTCTTCACCCCCCCCCCCCCCCCCCCTATTGCACCACCTGCGTTTGGGACTGGATTAGTCAGACTACAGAGACATAACAAATGACTAATTCATTTTACCTGGAATTGCCAATCAATTGCAAAATTATGTTAGTGAGAGTAAAAATGTTAGATTTGTTTTGAGGGCTATATTGAGAGCTTGGACTTACTTACAGAACCTTCGAGGTGACTATAATTTGGGGTACATTCAATGTCCACTGATGTTAGTGACATTTATTCTATCAATTTCTTCAAAATAAATAATACATTATGTATCAAGTAAGAGTGTTTAGGATAACACACTAAAATAATGAGTATACTGTGCCTCTTTCAGCTAAATATATGTCATCAAATCCCTGATGAGCAGTTTACAAGTTTTTGTAAATGTTTTATCTGGATATCGCATTGTCAACTGGTATATTAAATGACTGTCAGCTATATTATACACATACACAATGAAATCACGTTATATGTTGAAAGGAGACGTTATCTTGTTTAAGAAAATGACATGTGGTCCGCTAGGCTAGGCCCACTATTGGAATTATTGAACAAAATAAGGAAAATGTCAAGCAAGTTACCTAAGTTACTTTGTCTTGAATTTGTCTAAAATACTGTTAAAAATTAAAATTCTTTTTAGGCTTTGCAACTATTGGATACATAATCCTGAAAGCATATACTAACTCCACAGTTATTCACTCAGGTTATTCACTCAATGTAAAATACATATTCATAAGTTCATTGGTTATGCATCATATAAACCCCAATCCATGCCAGATAGTTGTTTTTTTTTTTGGTCATTTGAAAAATTGGATGCAGTGGGCTGCAATTAGTAGGTTTGTCTGGGCTCACCAGCAATAGAATCATAGAACACCATAGTGCTGGTGTAGAATCAGAATTGTATGTGTTGATAATTGTTTGTACTCTTTTTTATTGTTTTGTGTTCTTTTGTTGTTGTTTGTATTCTTCTTTGAGATAGGATCTCAATTTTTGCGTCAGTTCTTAGCTGAAGTTAGGCTAAAACTATAGGGGTATCATAAAGTTGACAAATTGCATCTCATGTCCTGCAGGAACTCATTGACACACACTCATTATATTCTTTTGACTTTTGATTAGCAGTCTGATTTATTCTCAGTTCATACAGGGTTCAATTTAAATGGTGCTTATCCATCTTTCCATGATGCTTTATCTACACATGGTCATCATCCATCACTGGTCTTCACCAGCCTTTCTCAACGCAGCATCTGAGAGAAAAAGGGCAGATGAAAACATGAAAAGTCAGAGGAACCATGGCCTAGTTCCATTTCACAAACCAGGGGACCTGGGTTAGGTTCAGGCACAAAGTCACTTCCCAATCCTTCCCCAGCTCTCTCTCCCATTTAATTTCGATCATATTTCTACTGTCCTTCTTGATTAAAGGCAATAAAAAAATATACTTAAAAAAAGAAACCAACAACAATAACTTACACATTTCCACCACCACAGTATGATTTGCGGTCAACATATTCATTACGACCACACTTCTTAACACATCTTCCATTCTCACATGCAGCATAGACATCTGGAAAGAATTCATGCAACAGTTAGTATCCTAAGTAGTCTGCAAAACCAGACTATAACATCAAAATGTGACGTCTGGCTTTGACCGATAGACCGGGCGGAATCAGTGGTTGACCTTCAAGAATATGCTCAAACAACTTATCTATCTGTACAGTTCATTAAAGTGAAAATGAAAAGCCAAAATTTGAAAAAGAATTGACAATGAAGTTAAACCATACTTACTGCATGCCAGTGCAATCATCATTAGTACAAAGTAGAGAAAGATTGCAGGCCTCATGGTCTCTTGTTGTGGAGCTGACGCTATTAATTAAGTAATGGCTGAGGAAAATGTCTGCTTGTGGCCACATTGCAGCTGCTTTTATATACTTTATGAGAGACTGCAGGTATCACTCATGTGACTATTGCACACACCCATTTCCTCATCTTGGGTTTCACAGGATTTCACAGACAACACAAGACAAACACAAAGGTTCATAAAAGGTTCAGTATGAATGGTGCCAATCTGAAGTACAGCCAAAGTACATTTTGAGTATACATGAGCTAAATAGTTAACACAGTTAAGGTGTAAAATAGGAGGCGACCGTTGACAAATACAGTCTTACATGTTGCATTTCCTACAGTTATTACAGCTGTTATTACAGCTTGACTCAAGCATGTCTTCTAGTATTATTGTGATTATGCCCAATTTTTTTGTATCTGCTAATTATTATTATGATGCAAATGTTTCATTAATGTCACTTCATAGCTTCATAGCTTGTTGTTGACATGTCGAAATGTTGACATGTTGTGAAAATGTATTTTTTTCTACAACAGCCGGCCAAAATAATAAACTGAAATAATGATAAATAGCACTCTAAAAGTCTGGTAAGCATGTATCTAAATACTACTACTACTACTACTACTACTACTACTAATAATAATAATAATATCGTCGTCATCATCAACATCTTTGAAATGAATTCAGAGCCATGACAAAGCTACTTATTAACCAACATCTTTTGTTGGCTGCATTTGCTTTGGCTGTATTTGGTTACACAATTTGGCAATTGCGAAATTTTGGGAACAACAAGAACCTGACTGAATTGTAAATATTTTGTTAGTAAGAATGGTCCAAAATACCTGCAGCCAGAATTCAGGGACTCATTTAGTGAGGCAACTAAAGGCTGTTATTACAGCTTGACTCAAGCATGTCTTCTAGTATTATTTTGATTATGCCCCATTTTTTTTGCATCTGCTAATTATTATTATTATACAAATTGTTTCTGTTGATTCAATTAATGTCACTTCATAGCTAAAATGTTAGAAATGTTAGAATGTCAAAATGTTTCTAAATGTTTTCTACAACAGCCGAAATAATAAACTAAAATAATGATAAATAGCACTGTAAAACTCAGGTATACATGTATCTAAATACTACAACTACCATCACCACTACTACTACTACTACCACTACCACTACTACTACTAATAATAATAACAATAATAATAATAATAATAATAATAATAATAATAATAATAATAATAATAACAATAAACTTTAACTTTAAAGTTAATTACTGCACATCATTAGCACCAAACACAGCACGACCACTGGCCTTAAATTTCTCCTTGTGGTATTGATACGTTATCAATGGGGATGAAACAAAATGTATGTCTCAGGTCGCACTGATGTTATAAATGTTGTTACACAATGTTTTACTGGATTGTTAAACAACAGAGACAAAGCAAACACATTTTCAAACCCAACTCAGTCTGAGCTGATTCATGGAAATTCTTATTTATGTGGAAACATATAAACAAAAAATAATCACAAAATTGGGTAACACTTTATATTAGCGCACACATATTCACCATTATCTAGCTGCGAAAGTGAACCAAACAATTTGACCGAATAACAAACCACTAACTAATGTTAACTGAATAGGGCATAGCAAAATGAAACGGAAAGAAATTTACTGTTATTCTCAGAATCAGTTAATCTCAATCAAAAAGATGTAATTAGGACTTACTTGGGTAACACTTTATATTAGTACACACATATTCACTATTAACTAGGTGCATATTAACATCCATAGCACACCAGCCATTTGTTAGTTGTTACTCTTATAACAACTAACACTTATTAATACCTTATTCTGTATGATTTTGTTCTACCCATAATAGACCATTAACTAAGAGCTTCTCCAACATAACCTCCTAATTACTGTTTACCTGTTTATTAGTACATTTGTTGTTGTATATGAATTATGATCTCAATTATGCTTTGTTCAGTATATGATTTATAAGGTGGCAGGAACAGTTATTCCCTTTCAATAATACTTAGAAGAGATGGTCTATTTATTGAGACAAAACCCAAAGCTACACGTGCTAATGGTGTCCAATTATAATGGCTGTGCAAACAGTTTGTATCATCACACAGTCTACATCTATACTGGCACACTTAATTTAGACGATTCTTTCTGTCTTCACACAAAACAACAAGTCTACTAATTCAACACAAATCAGGGGGTATTCCAAGGAGGTGGTAAAGTAATGAACCTGGCTAAGTTAACCTAGAAAAAGTGTTGAACCTGTTGGTTCTGTGTTGTAACAGAATGAGGACTCTTCTATTATCAGGTGTGTATCTACTCCTGGTTCGACTTACCCAGGTTCCCCACTTTACCACCCTCTTGGAATACCCCCCTGAACTGTAAGGCAATATTTATATTTACACTCATTTAGCAGACCCTTTTATCCAAAGCGACTTACACTTTGTCAACTCTCAATTGTTCAGGGCCAGTGTCCCCTAGAGCAACTTAGGGTTAATTGCCTTGCTCAGGGGCACAACAGTGGCCGCTGGAATACGAACCCACAACTATTCAGGCAACTTGCACGCTAGCCAGGTTCCTAACTGCTACACTACCATCGCCCGTGGATGTGTGATGTGTGAGGCTTGGGGAGTACCAGCCCTTAACCATCATTATCACACAGAGAAATTAAATACAGTTTTCTGATTGGCTGACAGGTGTCCATTATTCCCCAATAACGAGATACCTGTTACATAGACCTGGTAAAAAAAAAAAAAAAAAAGTTTTAAACCATTCCATATCAATGCTTTTTTTTTGCCAAAAAAGTAGCTTGTAACTTTTACTGTAACTGAATTGCAACTGAATGGTAACCATAACAACTGAATATCCTAGAGCAGCCTTGTGGGTCTACTTTCCCACGAAGAGTGCAAACAAAGCTACAAACCAGACGTTTTTTGGCGTAGGCGTAAACGACATTCCACCTTTGCCGTCGTGCCGTTCTTCGCCCCACCGCCTCGTCCATTACTTCCCTATATGGGGTCACTTCGATGGCTGTTATCCCTAACAGAATTGGAAATCATTACTGAGGTTATACTGAGGTACACACAGATATATATTTATATATGTGTGTGTATGTGTATTTGTGTGTGTGTGTATGTGTGCATATGTATTTATATATATATATATATATATATATATATATATATATATATATATATATATATATATATATATATGCCCAAATTACACATTTGCTCTCTGATGTGAGAACCTGCCCTAATTCACTTTCTTCCTCTGTCCACAATTATCTCTGCTGAGTGTCATCCCTGCCTCATTCCGGCGGACTCCTCTCACCCTCCCCTCCTGAGTGGACTGCAACCAACACTAAGGAGGACAGACTCTCCATCATAGAGGCCCTTCCTGGACGCCCATGCTAAGCCCGTCTCCCCTTCCTTGAGGCTTTGTGACCACCCCCCCACCCCCCACAATGGCACTGTCAAATGGACCCTTACTGTTACCCCCATGACCCAAATCACTCCTTTGAGTTTGACACTATGTCTGGCCACTGCTACATTGTCCAGCCATAATTCCTGATAACCACCTATAGACTGACTACCATATAATGTAAAGTGGGATAACATTATGAACTGTTACGAACCTCAGCTAAAATCATAGGCAACTTGTAGTCTGTCATGGTTACCACTGATTGTAATTTTTCTGCATGACCCCTGGCAGTTGGGTCAGCCCCTTGAGTAGTGGATCTGCCCAAGGTTTCTTCCTAGATTAACTGAACATGAGGGAGTTTTTCCTTGCCCCTGTTGCTCTTGGGTGCTCCTTCTGTGAAGCGCCACGAGACAATACTATTGTAAAAGGTGCTGTATAAATAAAATTGAATTGAATTGAATTGAATAAGCAGGATACAGAGGGGCTGTGTTCTAACCACATGACGTCAGTGATCATGGTTGTTAGTAAAGATGTGTGATGGTCACTTAGTAGGATGTTGTGTGCAAGATCACTGGCTTCACAATTTCTCTTAGTGGTATTAGTCTTGTCCAGTGTAAAGGATAAAGGACAATGTCTGACCGTGGGCAGCTTTCATGTGTTTGACTGCAAGGAAGAATACATAGACTCACATTACCCACACCATTATATATTATTACACCACATACATAGACTCACATTACCCACACCATTATATATTATTACACCACATACATAGACTCACATTACCCACACCATTATATATTATTACACCACATACATAGACTCACATTACCCACTCCATTATATATTATTACACCACATACATAGACTCACATTACCCACACCATTATATATTATTACACCACATACATAGACTCACATTACCCACACCATTATATATTATTACACCACATACATAGACTCACATTACCCACACCATTATATATTATTGCACCACCTTGGACTGCACTGAATTAGTCAGACTAGAAAACAAACAAGTTCAGGCACCTCAGGCACAGATCAGAGTCAGATGACTAATTCATTTTACCTGGAATTGCCAATCAGTTATGTCAACAACACAAAGAGACAACACAACAACAAAATTATGGTAGTGAGAGTAAAAATGTTTTGAGGGCAATATTGAGAGCTTGGACTTATAGAGGTTTACTTACAGGACTGTTTTAAAATGAATAAATACCTTTGAGGTGATTCTATAATTTGAGGGTACATTCCATGTCTGCTGATGTGACAAAGTGTGTTTATGATTTTGAGTATATAGAAACATATTGAGTTTACTTTGCCTCTTTCAGCTAAATATATGTCATCATACCCCTAAATGAGCAGTTTCTGCCCTGTCTGATTTCAGATTGACTTTGTCTTGGTATCAAATTAAATTAATAGCACCATTATATAAATCAAATGATATTAAGTGTTTAAGGCATCTGAGTACTAAACGGAAATTCTTGTTTTAATTTTTATTTTCACTTTTAATATTTTTAATATTGCCATTTATTACTGTCTATAAAATGTCTGCCAACTATGTTACTATGAAAACAACTCCCAGCTGCTTTGTCCCAAAAACATGTAACCAGCACCATGTGGTGTAATTGCTCTCTGTAGTGGAGATTTTAAACACGGCAATCTAATTGTTCAAGTCTTTGTAAATTTTTCATCTGGATATCGCAATCTAAAAGGGTATATTAATTGTACGTCAACTATGTTCTACACATTGTAATGGTGTAAATTATTTATTCAATCAAATCACATTGTATGTTGAAATGTGACATTATCTTGTTTAAGGAAATTACATGTGGTCCGCTAGGCTAGGCCCACTATTGGAATTATTGAACAAAATAAGGAAAATGTCAAGCGTCGACTAAGTTACTTTGTCTTGAATTTGTCTATTAAAATAATGTTAAAAATGAAAATTCTTTTTAGGCTTTGCAACTATTGGATACATTATCCCGAAAGCATATACTAACTTCACAGTTATTCACTCAGTCAATGTAAAATACATATTCATAAGTTCATTGGTTATGCATCATATAAACCCCAATCCATGCCAGATAGTTGCACCAATTTGAAAAAATGGATGCAGTGGGCTGCAATTGGTAGGTTTGTCTGGGCTCACCAGCAATAGAATCA
Organism: Tenualosa thibaudeaui; assembly: GCA_027481765.1. NCBI lineage: Eukaryota > Metazoa > Chordata > Actinopteri > Clupeiformes > Clupeidae > Tenualosa > Tenualosa thibaudeaui. Next base: position 5,810,299 of record JAIFZK010000009.1, on the reverse strand, counting down.
TAGAACACCATAGTGCTGGTGTAGAATCAGAATTGTATGTGTTTATAATTGTTTGTACTCTTTTTTATTGTTTTGTGTTCTTTTTTTGTTGTTTGTATTCTTCTTTGAGATAGGATCTCAATTTTTGCGTCAGTTCTTAGCTGAAGTTAGGATAAAACTATAGGGGTATCGTAAAGTTGACAAATTGCATCTCATGTCCTGCAGGAACTCATTGACACACACTCATTATATTCTTTTGACTTTTGATTAGCAGTCTGATTTATTCTCAGTTCATACAGGGTTCAATTTAAATGGTGCTTATCCATCTTTCCATGATGCTTTATCTACACATAGTCATCATCCATCACTGGTCTTCACCAGCCTTTCTCAACGCAGCATCTGAGAGAAAAAGGGCAGATGAAAACATGAAAAGTCAGAGGAACCATGGCCTAGTTCCATTCCACAAACCAGGGGACCTGGGTTAGGTTCAGGCACAAAGTCACTTCCCAATCCTTCCCCAGCTCTCTCTCCGATTTAATTTCGATCATATTTCTACTGTCCTTCTTGATTAAAGGCAATAAAAAAATATACTTAAAAAAGAAAAAAACAACAATAACTTACACATTTCCACCACCACAGTATGATTTGCGGTCAACATATTCATTACGACCACACTTCTTAACACATCTTCCATTCTCACATGCAGCATAGACGTCTGGAAAGAATTCATGCAACAGTTAGTATCCTAAGTAGTCTGCAAAACCAGACTATAACATCAAAATGTAACGTCTGGCTTTGACCGATAGACCGGGCGGAATCAGCGGTTGACCTTCAAGAATATGCTGCAAACAACTTATCTATCTGTACAGTTTATTAAAGTGAAAATGAAAAGCCAAAATTTGAAAAAGAATTGACAATGAAGTTAAACTATACTTACTGCATGCCAGTGCAATCATCATTAGTACAAAGTAGAGAAAGATTGCAGGCCTCATGGTCTCTTGTTGTGGAGCTGATGCTATTAATTAAGTAATGGCTGAGGAAAATGTCTGCTTGTGGCCACATTGCAGCTGCTTTTATATACTTTATGAGAGACTGCAGGTATCACTCATGTGACTATTGCACACACCCATTTCCTCATCTTGGGTTTCACAGGATTTCACAGACAACACAAGACAAACACAAAGGTTCATAACAGGTTCAGTATGAATGGTGCCAATCTGAAGTACAGCCAAAGTACATTTTGAGTATGCATGAGCTAAATAGTTAAAAGTTAATATGGTGTTATAACGTAAAACAGGAGGCGACGGTTAACAAATGCAGTCCTACATGTTGCTTGCAGTATTCTATAGTGAAATGTTCATGGGTGAAATAATGGTTTTTGTCAAAGATATCTAAAAGGTTTAAAACAATTTCTTTAAATTGGTTTGAAATGGTTTGAAAAAGGGTCAAAATCCATGTTATGCTTTAGGACCACTTTCAATTCAGTTTGTTTTTGCGAGCCCATGCCAGGTGAAAGAGTAGAAAAGTCCAGGAGAAGAGACAGTTGTATGAATGTTTTTACACCACTGTGTCACCATAAACCGGTCCTTACAGTAAATGGAACTGTTCAACTGGTTACAGTAAATAAAAATGTTTTTTAATTGGTAACATTGCATAACAACAGAAAAGGTGGACTAGCCCATTTCCGGCCATGACGAATCAGCTGATTAACCAACAGGTTTGTTTTGGCTGTATTTGTTTTGGGTGTATTTGTTTTCTCACAAACCTTGGAAATTTCCAGAATGAGGCAATTGTGAAAGTTTTGAAACAACAGGAATTTCAGGAACACCTACACGGATAAAAACCAGCTGTGCCTGGCTGTAGAGGAACACTTTCATCCAGCCACACCTTAGAACATCAGCTGTGTCAGAAGAAACAATGCGACCAGCGAGTGTGCTGTTCATTCTATCCATGATGGTTGCACTGGTGGTTTGCCAAAGTACTGCTAGATTTTCTCATGCTTTTATTTTTCATTACAAGGATTTTAAAGTACTGCTCTAAATCTGCAGTGTTTCTTAAACTATACTGTATACATTTTCCAGCTCTGTATGAAGAGGACGAGTGCCATGGAAGATGTGCCAGGAAGTGTATGGATCACGAACGTGTAGATCTTCATTCCTCATTGGGTTGCTCTGGAGAATACTTTATGTAAGTTGGACTCTATTGACAGGTTGTACACTGTGTGCATACACATATTTTCTAATATTTCAACATGATGAACTCTAAAATGTTTTTTTTAAATTATTATTCAGATGCTGTGTTCGCAAGAAGGTGCGTGGTGATAATGGTGGCTTTTTACATTAAAAAGCATTTTAATGGAGCTTGTGTGGATCGAAGACCTTGGAACATCATTTATTTTTGTCATTCTGTTATATACTGATAAGATGTGTCTAAATATTACTGAATAAATCCATGTGATGCCAAATCTTATTTGGCCACCTTGTGAATTCATCAGCGTCTATAGACTTCTGCACTCATATCCTCAAAGTAAAATAGTTGTGTATGCCTAATACATAGGCTTTGGATAACTCAGAAAACCACACAAGAGACAATAAATGAGAAAACAATTTTGTAAGTTGTTTCAGACATCTGTGAATTCTCATTGGCTCCTGGTTGGACCAATCACATATAGCCTAGAGTAGAAAGCCAGTCTCTGAAATCATTAAAAATACAGTGGGTTTGAGTGTTTATATGTGTGTATGTTACACGTAAGTGTGTTTTAATGTTTTAATGTATCTATTAGTGTGTTAACCTAATGGATGTCTGTATATGTGTGCCCAAGTGAGTGGGGGTTTGTGTACAAACTTTATTTGGTTAAAAATGGCATCTGCCCCTCTCTACTCAGGGGTCTGTACAGAGCCTAATTGTTCAGATAATGTGGTGTTACAATGTAAATCATGAGGCAACAAGAGCCATTAACAAAGTCTTGAATTGGTTGAAAACAAAAAAAGTTCAATTACATTTTCTATTTTTATTATTTAAAAGGTCATACAAAATGCATATTATGCTTTAGATCTACAGTACTTTCCATTCCACTTGTATCAAAGACTAGAAGTTTAGGTTTTGTGAACAGTTGTATAAATATTTTTGCACCACTACATGTCACCAATAAGATACACTGACATACTTAGAGTTTTTGCAGATCATTTTCACTCCTGTCTCAATGTAATTAGCCAAATAGTTTATTTTCAAAAGCACATTTTGTCTATATTTCCTTAAGTCTATATTTCAAGTCATCCTGCCAATCACACTATATTTTCTAGACACACTGACAATGTTATCAATCGTAGCACACCAACTTTCAAAATACTAACAATTAATGACATTAGCTACTAAAACCACACAAATATTTCATGCCCTACTAGCACCTACACACAGTAGTGCACTGACAGAGCACAGTAGAATCCACCTTGATCCTAGGATCTTCATCAGACATTTTTGAGACTAAAACAGCATCGTCAGTATAAATGCACAAAATGGCCTACACAGGTAATTGGAAATAACCTCTTATCTCAGCAACTCTTTTTTCCTATTTTTCTTCAGTATGCTTTTTGATCTGGCACCTGCTGAAATAAATTTGGATGTGCATGCCCCATACCACACTTTGCCATAGTAAAATCTGTGCCTTTTCAAAATACAGATTCATTTTACTTGCAACTACCAATTATATTAGCTTAGATTGTTCACATTCTGTAAAATAATTTACATTAGAAATAATCATGGTAGAAGCTTTTTGCACCTGGGTGTATTTAGCCAACAATGCTGTTTGCACCCGGTAGGTACAGTAAATGTGGCCATTGACACCCAGGGTGTATATAGCATGGAATAGCAGAGAGAAGCATGTAGGTGTTGGTTGCAAACCATGCTATCAACACCCGAGCATACCTGTGTGTATGGAAACAGCATCAAAATCCAAAATGATCTGCTTTCTGAATTGGAAAGTGGAGGTGTTTCTTTATGAGGCCAAGCTGAGTCTGTTGCTGAGCAGGCATCACAGTGATGTAATGCAGTTTAATGCAGCAAAGTATTCCTGTCTGAGTATGAGGCTCTGAAAGATTATTATACCTTTATTTCAAAGTTCTGCTCCTTTACAAATCTTTCTGCTTTGCTCACACCTACAGTCCCCTCTGGTCCTCTGATTAGAACCATTTGACCATCCCTCACACCAGATTGGGACAGAGCTTCCATGCCCTCTGGAAGCTCTGAGGCCTTCCATGCGCTCTGTAATTTTGTACAAAACAAAAATATACAACTGAATGAAAACAGGATGAAATGTGTCGTATGGCCACAAAAAAGAACATCAACTGTGTTCTTTGTATTCATGATGGTTGCACTGGTGGTTTGCCGAAGTACTGTCTGATTTTATAATGCTTTTATTTTTTACTTCAAGTATTTTAAAGAACTGCTCTAAATCTACTGTGTTTATTAAATTATACTATGTACTTTTTCCTCGTCTCATGTCTTTATGGTGATATTTAGTGTCCTGGAAGATGTGACAAGAGATGCCTGGTTTATGAAGGTGGTCCTTGCTATGCCTTAATGAATATCTGTACGAATATCTGTTGACAGTTTAATCAGAATGCATAAACATACTTGTTGATATTTCAAAGTGATCTGAAGCTCTAAAATTTATTTATACATATTTTGTTTTATTAGATGCTGTACATGAGTCTACCAATGTCAGTGTGTATGTATGTGCTTGTGTGTGTGTGTGTGTGTCTGTGCAGTGATTAAAATGAGATTTGGCAAGTGGGGGTACCCTCAAATTTTGTATCAGCGCAACAAAGAAAAACGACTCTGTTCGGATATGATAGTGTCACTGTTCCAAGTATACTACCACACTACTTATTTGCTTGACATTTAATGGTTTTATTTTCTACACTGGTATGGCAATTTTCTTCACTAGAAAAATTGAGATCCTTCTCTATAAACACCACATAATGTTGCACTTTTGGACTCAGAACACCCTAACTTCTTGTTAGAGACATAGATATATGAGTATGCTTTTTTCATATTGTGAGATAATCCAACAATCTGGCAAATTCTGTTCTATGTGGTTGCTACTGCTTGGTCGGTCTGTGCTGCTGGTGCAGGGCAGGGCAGGGCTGCTGATTTTGGGAAATACTGCTGCTGGTGCTGGACAGGGCAGGGCTGTTCAAATGCAATTGGGGTGCAACTACTGATGCTGCTCTGGGCTGTGCCCTTGGCTGCTTTCGTTCCCCGGGTCATGGTGACCATATAGAATTTGGAAATCATACTTAGAGTCACTTCAGCTTAAATCAGTATTTATGACTGAAATAGTAAATGCCGGCCTGGACAGGCTTGAACTGTCCATTCACATGGTCTCTAAAGACACTAAAAGTTATATTTAAAAGTTCTGGTTAGCTATTTGGTCTATATTGTACCAAATTCTCTCATTCTTCTTCTGAGTGAGCACTCAGTGACCTTAAACAACATTGCTATGGTTGGAAGTACTCTGGACTGTTTAAGTGTCTCAGGTCCTCATATCAGAAACTTTCTTTCCTTGCAGTCTAACCTCTTTCCATTCAGCTTTCGAGTTTGCACGCTTGCATTCAAATTGCCATTTATCTAATTGGCCCTACATTTGTGCACCCTTGAAACCCCACAGAATCCTGTGCTTCACTCCTTGTTTCATGGTCTGCAACCTGACCTGTAAATCAAGTTTTTGTGCAGGCAGTTACATCCCACAATTAAATTATTACAATAAAATTAATATGCAACCCAGAAATGCCCTATCTGTGTCTCCTATAGCTAACACTGCTGCACCCTAGTCTTGTGGATGGCTTATTGTTGCAGTGGAAAGCCAAAGTATACATAAGTGAAGACTGGACAAGGGCAAACACAGGGTTACTAAAGTAGGGTGATCTGACGACCCCAATTTCTCATCTCTGATCATTGTTGTTGAAGAACAAGTTAGTATTCCAAAATAGCACTTCAAGGCCTAAGTGATACATGATATTCTGAACTACCTCCTAAATCTGAATTAATTTTTGAAATAATGCATTGGTGAGTATTTTAATGTGAATCATTAATACGTTCATCAGTAATCATTTTAATAACTTAAATGGTTCCACAATAATGATATTTTCTGCAATAATCCTCAAGTGTGTAAAAATATCATAGCTATATATAACCTACATATAGAATACAACAAAGCATTTGCAAAATCCTAATAAACATAAACATATAGGCTACTGTATATCAGGGGTTTGGGAGAGTGGCGTAGCTTTGCACACACACACACACACACACACACACACACACACACACACACACACACACACACACACACACACACACACACCAATATATATAGAGACAGATATCAGATAGATAATTTAGGCTTTGCAGTATGGGATAAAAACAACAGCCATCCAGTTTTGCCCTTCTATCACAGTTGCAGCCCTCAATTTTGGTGGAGATGGTTGACATTAACCAGTCAATCAAATTACATTTACATTTACATTTAGGCATTTAGCAGACACTTTTATCCAAAGCGACTTACAAAAGAGGATAACATTCAAGCTACAACACAATGAAAGAACTAACAAGGAGTGCATATTGCTAACATAGAAACTGCACTATTTTAAGTGCAATAGTGTACTCTCAACTTAAAATAGTGCAGTTTCTATGTTAGCAATATGCACTCCTTGTTAGTTCTTTCATTGTGTTGTAGCTTGAATTACATGATACCTACCCATAATTCCTTATTGGCTTATTGCCAACAGTGGCAATGCTCACAGGTTCTAGTAGGTTTAGTCAAACAAATCTAAGAACTTAAATAACTTTAATTTATTGTAAGTACGTATTTTATGTATTAAAACTTAATATTTTACAAAATGCCAATTATGCTTTTTCACTTTTTCACCACTAGGTGTCATCAATGAGCAGCCCTGACAGATATTAGTGGAACTTAACTGGGTTGGGTTTCCCAAAAAAATCTAATGCCAAAGTAGATCATAGACTCCTTCTTAAGAACATCTTCAGGTTCGCTGACCATTTCCATCCCATTGTTCTGTACACCGTAAAACTGCTAGCAATTTATGAGGGGTCCATGGATTAACATTATACGATCATGTTTGGGAAGCACACAGGAAAGCCAGATGAACTTTCTTAAGATCAATCTTAAAGAACATCCATAAGTGCGTGATCCATTGTTATCAAGAAACCGGCCCTGGTCTGTTGCATCTAGAGTGGGGTAGGTTGCACTGTTGCACTGTTGATATGTAGTATTAATTGATGTAAACAATACATATTTTTATTCAAATAAGGCAGCTGAGAAGATAGACTGGCACCATTTTCCATGGCAAAGCTTTTTTAAAAACTAACATATTTCTCTTGTCTGTATTTGTTTTGTAACAAAGCCTAAAAATTCTGTGAATTACAGGACTTATTTGGGCAAAGGAACACCTGCATGCAATAAAAATAAGTCTGTGCCTGGCTGCAGAGAACTACTTCCATCCAGCCTCACCTCAGAACATCAGTTGTGTCAGCGGAGACAATGCAACAAGTGAGCGTGCTGTTCTTTGTAGTGATGATGGCTGAGGTGTTGGTTTGCCAAAGTACTGCTTGAATACCTCCGCCAAGGAGGTTATGTTTTCACTGGTGTTTGTCTGTCTGTGAGCACGATAACTCCGAAAGTACTGCATGGATTTTGATGAAATGCTGATCCAAACACTGCCTGGAATTTCTATTGGGTCAGTGACACTATATTGGCTTGGCGGTGGTCTGCGCTCTCTCTCTTCATTTTTAATTATTGTGAAACACTGTTCTAAATCTACTGCTTCATTCAACCATACTGTGTGGGGCTACTCTTTCCATGTCTTTGTGATGTAGGCCTGACCTTGTAATGCACCTTGTGAATTCATCTAAAGGCAGGCTTAATTTAAACAACTCCTGCAACTGATAGCACTCTCATATATTCATGAATACTAGTCTGAAAAAATCTATGGATAACTCAACCACAAGACAAAACAACAACAACAACAACATGTTAAAAGAGTGAAAGATGTAATTTAAGACTGATCTGTGAAATCACATTGGCTCCTGGTTGGACTAACTGCAGAGGTGTTACTGTGATCACTTATATAGTGGTAGAAAGTCATGTGTCTGAAAACATCAAAAATACAACCACCACAGCAAAGCAATAACAGCGTAAACAGGCATTGTGGTGGGAAGCACAAAATGCTAAATTATTAATTATGCATCATAGCAAAAGCTCTACACATTGGATACACATAGGTGTATAAGTGGAAATGTGCTCTGCAGTATGACAGCATTGCCTCTTAAAACTGTGGGCTCATACAATGCATTCCTTTTCCAATTGAATGCAGAAACTCCACAGTAGGGGAATGCCTGGCCTCCAGAATCTAACTCATCCCACAGCTCCTCATGAATAAATGAAAGTCCCATAAATCTGTGGTCTCATGTCTCACTCTTCTCTCCAATGTGCTATAGTGGACACATTACATGGGACTGGGAAGATTTGCCGTATATTACATCCTCCTCTCTAAAATAGGTCAGTATGAGATGCTCTCAAGCATAAACCACACACACACACACACACACACACACACACAGTAAAGCAGTGGAACGCCAGGCAGACCAAAATGGCTTTTTACAACCATGATCCACACCCTTCATCTCAGAGTAAATCCCAACCCATCTCTGAAATGTTGAATTTTTAAATTACAGACGATGTGATGGAACACCGTGATCACTCACATCCACCATTACCGTCACCAAGTCTCATCAAACACATGGTCAATATCGTGGCAGTAATGCCTCATGAACATCAACCAAGATTCATTCATTTAGATTCCAAGTTAATCTTTACTTTGTTGCATATTTATGTAAAACTGCATGCATGGATCATGAAACAGCTAGTGTAATTGATTCCGTGCTACCTTCTATCTCTTGCTGACTGTCACAGCGAAAGGAGGTTAATGTGGTCTGGCTGCGAGCTACTTTTTTACTCCCTGCCGTTCTGTATCTGTGGTTTTACGCCAGGGATTGTCAGTGCACTTGTAGGCTCCAGTGATGCCATCTTAGCTCGGGCTGCGGAGGTTGGGATGACATTTAAATTGCCGTCCGCCACAAGTGAATGAAGTGCACCCACAGAACAGATGCAGTGAGCAGTGACCTGACTTCGAAAGAGAGAGAGAGAGAGAGAGAGAGAGAGAAAGAAAGAAAGGAAGAGAGAAAGACTTTACCATCTCTTTCCCTCTCCAGCTCTGCCTTTTCTCCTTTCCCTTGTATGCACAAATGCCTCCTGTCACATATTGTCAAGCTTCATCAGTACGAGGCCTGCTCTGTGTGTGGCAGTCTGGAAAAAAAAAGAGAAACCTTGTGGGCAAAATGGAGCAACACTGAAAGGTTGCTGGCTGTCCATAGTCTATTTGTACTGTATACTGGAGGGATGAAAGGTAAAACTTTCAGTGTTTACCTCAAAAGTTTCATGGCTTTTCATTGTATAATGTGTATATCCCTCTTTGTAAACCACTTGAACCACACCCACTCCGCCTAAGTGTAACTGAGTGCAGCATCAAAGGCCCATCAGTTTTATAGGCAACATCAACACAATGAACTCAAGCCAAAGAGACTAATTTATTAGGACACCGTGGAGAGCAGGCTGTGTGTGTGTGTGTGTGTGTTTATGTGTGTGTGTGTGTGTGTGTGTGTGAGAAAGCTACCCTGAGTGAGCAGCAGATGGCGCTGTGTGAGTAGTATAAAAGTTGTGTAGGGACAAGGTATTACACGGTTTCCCGTCAAGTCCTGCTCCATTAGGCAGAAATGTTGCGTCAGTTCCTTGGAATCTGTTTGGTTTTGTAGGTTTACTTAATCCCACATGTTTTTTTCCCCAGTGTAAAAGACTTTTGCCCTTAATAGAAAAATCTCAACGGCTTAGACCAATACATAGTGTAATGTACATGTTAGAAGTTATTAATAAGACTATTTGTTTCGGGGTCTACTGTCTTGTGGAAGATATATTGTTCCTGTAGCACCAGGGCTGAACTTAACATTTTGTCTGAATGCAGTGAGTGTTCATAATTTTATATTAATATTATATTTATATTATATATATTAATATTATTATATATTAAAAGTATATATTTCGGCTGATGGCATTGGCAACTCATGTGTGGCTGACACCTATATCTTGAAAACAATACCTTGAAAATGTTGTCAAACTTCCGTGAAGCATTTCTGAACCCAGATTACTGTGGATTGTAACATTGTTGCATTCCAGCTGCTCAAGGTTTACCCACCAGTAGAGGAATCCAGAACCATGGCTAGCAGTGGGTTGGGACTGCAGGGCATGGCATGGTGAACACCGGTCCAGTGGAGATCGCTTATGTAAACAGTGGGAATGTTGGAGTTGGACTTGATGCACTTTTCCCAAAAAGCCCTCTGTGTGGAGAAGTGGATGGGTGAACACACCTGGGCTGTTCAGGGTCAATATAAATACAAAAAGCACTAAAACAGACATCTCTGTAAGTTCTACAGGCAGCCTGATGAGTTGAGACATAGCCTAATGTTGTTCAGACAACTGAGAGCATGATATCCTGCAGTGTAACAGCCAAGCAAACAAGCTTTTCTTTTCTTTTTTTTTAAACTTTGTCCACTAGGAGACTTTCTATTTCCGTTGGATATGCTTTTTATTTAAGCAGAGGAATGCTTTGCATTCTCATCAGCTCATCAGCCTGGTGGCGGTGGTAGTGTAGCGGTTAAGCAAGGCGGTTGAGCAAGGCACTTAACCCTAAGTTGCTCTGGGGGAGACTGGCCCTGAACCATTGATAGTTGACAAAATGTAAATCGCTTTGAATAAAAGCGTCTGCTATATACGTAAATATAATTACATACGTAATTACGTATCAACTAAATTATTTGGAGGTCAAATCAAGGTTGTTTCACTTTGCCATCACCTCCAAGCCAAAACACTTTAACGTGTTCTTCCAAGAATATCTCCTGGCTTGAATTCTGAGAATCCCCTTAACCTCTTATACTTAATCTCTCTTTTATACAGCACTTTTATTACACTATTGCACTTTCAACTTAAAATACTGCAGTTTTTCTGTTAGCAATATGCACTCTTTGTTAGTTTCTTTCATTGTGTTGTAGCTTGAATGTCCTCCTCTTTTGTAAATCGCTTTGGATAAAAGCCTCTGCTAAATGCATAAATGTAAATGTAAATGTAAATGTGTTCTGCAGTATCCAGTCTTCATATGTATGCCATTCCGTGTTACTCACACAGGGTGAAGTCAGATGGCAAAAATCAGGTCAAAGCACAAAATGTTTGGATTCTCTTGTTATAATTATATATTTACATTTACATTTAGGCATTTAGCAGACGCTTTTATCCAAAGCGACTTACAAAAGAGGATAACATTCAAGCTACGACACAATGAAAGAAACTAGCAAAGGGTGCATATTGCTAACATAGAAACTGCACCATTTTAAGTTGAAAGTGCAATAGTGCAGAGAAACTAAATTGTTAAGTGCATTCTCAAAGTTTACGCCAGGAGATATTCTTGAGCTGGGTCTTCACGAGTTTCTTGAAGGTGGAGAGGGTATCAGTTGATCTGGTAGCATTTGGGAGTTCATTCCACCAGCGCGGAACCAGATATGAGAAGAGTCTGGATTGACCTGCACGAGGTGTTGGCCGTGCTAGAAAACGTTCCTTAGAGGAGCGAAGCGGTCGTCGGGTGACATAGGGCTTCAGGAGAGATGGGAGCTGCTCAGGTAGATGGGAGCAGAGCCATCATTCACCCTGAAGGCCATCATAAGTGCCTTGAATTTAATGCGAGCAGCCAAGGGTAACCAGAGAAGTTCAATGAACAGAGGTGTGACGTGTGCTCTTTTTGGCTGGTTAAAGACCAGACAGTGCCAGTGCCAGTGCCAGACCAGTGCAGCTGCATTCTGGATCATCTGTAGCGGTCTCACTGCACAGGCTGGTAGGCCTGATAGGAGAACATTGCAGTAGTCAAGCCGAGAGATAACCAGGGTCTGTACCAGAAGCTGGGTTGCATGTTGGGTTAGGTACGGCCTGATCTTCCTTATGTTGAATAGGGAAAAGCGGCACGACCGAGCCACAGAGGCAACGTGATCTGCAAAGGTCAGCTGGTCATCAATCATGACACCTAGGTTTCTTGCCACTTAGGTGGGAGAAACAGACAGGGAGTCGGTCTTGATGCTGATATCGTGATGTATGGCTTGTTTGGCTGGGAGGACCAGCAGTTCAGTGTATATATATATATATATATTAGACAGGTGTAATATATATTTAAATATATTTAATCAACAGCATAGTCAAGGCCTATATTAAACCACCCACAAATACCAGAAATTTGCTGTAAAAAAACTATTCAAGTTTTTTTATGCAATTTTACAAGATCTTACTTGTAAATGTAATGGTGCTAATTTGCCACAAAACTAATTCTGATCTGGCACGACACTTTTTGACTGAAACAGTGTTAAGTCTTCAGCTTGACCTTGACGAGTCAGCTCGTTGTCTGACCTATGGAGATGTATGTAAATTTCTAAGAGGTGAGAACAGTCATATCATTACTTAGGCCTTAGTAATGTACACAAGTGGAGGTGTTTTCCTTTATTGTTTATTTACATCAGAGAAGGTAGCTGTTCAAAGAAGTCATTTCATAATTAGGAGCATTTGCTGTGTTCGTTGCCAAGGATTAAGGTGAGGCATCCTTTTTATATTAGCATGGATTTATGATAATCTACGGTGATTAATGTCACACTTTCCTCAAAAGGGGCAGAGATGGTGCTTTGAGATTAGATAGGGCCAAGGACTCTGAGACACCCAAGAGGACAAAAGAAAGAAGGGCTACCCTCAGCCAGTGCCCAGGAGCAGACAGATGTGCCTACTAAACTTAATGACCAACATAATTATTACTGGAAACTTTATTCTGTCAGTGGGTGGAAACTCTCTACCAGTATCCAAATGAGAACTATACAGATATGCAGCATTTTGGCTTTTACTCCTGCTGTTACAGGAGAAATCTAGTGTGAATCAGTCCATAGACTCTGTTGTTCATGGTCACCAAGTGCTGTCAGTTGGAAAAAGAACGAGAAACTTTGATGCAACTTAGACTGAATAATGAACAGCTATCACAAACTAAATGAAGCACAGTGTCAGGGCCTGAAGGCCAGGTGTCAATAAAGAACCCAAAAGCAGACTCTGACACAGAATGTGAGTTAATCGTTTACTTTTACAAAAACACACAGGAGTTTAGAGGCAACTGGTCACCCAGGCAAAAACATTAAAGGCACAAAAATTCAAGGCAGAAGTGGAAGGTTCACAGTGGAGGTACAGGCAGGGCCAGACAAAATCCAGGGTCCAAAAACAGGCAAGGGGTCACACAAGAAGATCCAAAAGTGCAGCTTGTGATGCTTGAGTGAAGCCAAGAAGCAGGTGACAGGGCAAGAATCTGGTGAAGACTGATACTCCAGCCATGGCTTTTAAGGTGGTGGCTGACAAGGAGAGTGGGTGCAGGTGTGACCTAATCAGCCAGGGGGGCGGGGAACCACAACTAGGAGGTGGAGCTGCTGGAGCAGGCCGTGACAGAGAAACTCAACTTTTCAACAGTTTAATTTTCCTATGCCCCATTCAGTTAATATTAGCTGATGATTTGCTATTCAGCCAGTGTTGTATCAAATTGTCTGGTTCTTTTTTTCCTACAGACAGCACACAGTGACCTTGAACAAAAGGGCTATTGATTCATTCTCACTGGATTTCTCCTTTAATGACCAACATAATTATTACTGGACACTTGGTTCTGTTAACATAAGGTGGCAAAACCTTGCAGATTTCCAGTCCACATTTTTTCCAGTCCCATTTTTGGTGGTCTGTCCCCGCTAAAATAAAAACCCACCTTGTCATCAATTTTTGAAGCTAAAATATGACATTTTAATGATATTGATAACCTACCCCATGATAACCCACCCCAATATGAGAGACAGAGAGAAAGGAAAGACATAATTTAAATCATGTGCAACATACTAAGTGGGGGCAGTGATGGGGCCGTTGAGTAACCTGCCCTCCATCCCCTTCAGTTAAGATGACTGTGGATTCAGAGTAAAGGATAATGTAGAACTGTGGTAAGCAAGAAGGAATAAATGAACATGGAGAGCATAATCTAAAGACACACAGACCTGCTTTACTGTGTAATTATGTAAAGAGTGCTACTGTCTCTGATGGCAGAGAGAGAGAGAAAGAGGAGAGAGAGAGAGAGAGAGAAAGAGAGAGAACCCAGGGACCTTAGTGGTCACAGGAACATAAACACTCACCAAAATGTTCTGTTGCAGCTATATGAAACTCTGCAGTCACAGCAAAACACAGGCAAGAAACATATCTATCTGCATATCTGGTTGTCCCCCAACACAGCGAAGACTTCAATGAAAGACTTGTTGACATTAAGAGGTCTTCAAAAATAGAAAACGATTATATTACTTGAGAAACTGGGTGCATATTTAACAATAAGATTTTTGTCTGGCCAAGAGGTGGAAGGGTTATAAACCCTTTGTCACCGTCAGAAGATCACTGACACCTGATCAAGACATTACTGATCTACCAGTTTTCAATAAGAAGTGGTATGTGGTGTTTGCCCTATTTGAGTGACACCTTGTGCTTTTCCGCATGAATGTCATTCCGAATGACATTCATAAGCATCTTCCGGTTCACAGCATTTATTTCTGCAACATGCAAGGACTTGTCACTGTATGACTTTGTAGATCACATGATGAAAATACAACTGTATGTACCACTGCCCACTGTCATAACATTTTAGGCTCAAAGAGAATAACATTGTATTGACTTTCATTTAATCTACAGAAACTGAGCTGAGTTTGTGCGTGGTGCTTACATTTTGAGGTGCAATGTTTCATCTGCACCCTGGTCACATACTGTATTTCCACACTGTGGACCTCTCCTACCATGGATCCACTGCAGAATTTCTAAATGATGTCTAGTGGAAATCATGATGACATACCCTTGTAGGTCTATACAATAAATAAACAATCCATATAATATATTGTTTACATTTGTTTGTTATAAATTTTGAATAATCCTCACAGTCATATGATGTAAAACCATCCACAAAATAAGCCAAATTTACTCATAAGGCCTATTAAATTATGAACTTATTATTAAATATGTTATTTTATGATTGCAGAATTTGATCTAGTCTTTAAGGAGATGAACAAGTCAGCATATACATTCTTTGAGCGCATCCTGGAGAGCTACATACCTTACATAATCTTTTTTTTACTGAGACTTCCTGGGTACCCAGAATCCTGGATCCTGACCCTTGGATTCCACAGTCAAATGAGATGTTCGGTCAGTGTGCTGTCTGGACAAGTGTGGGACAGGCTAGCATGTCTCTGTCAAATGTTTACCCTGTCAAATGTTTGCCTTGTGGGTGAGTTGGGGGTTGGGATAGGTGTTTGGGAGCCAGATGACAGGGAGTTTGTTTGCGGGTGTGGGGGGGCTTGATCTGTCCAGCTGAAACCAAACACTGAACCTCAGCTGGTTGCGACCGTCAGCCTGCTATTCTGGGAGCCGAGGGGAGGTGGGGATGGACTAACACACAGGGTCAGGTTGGGTTTAAATGGCAAAACAACCTTTCATCACTGTACACATGCAGTCTTTATTGTTTTTATTTGGTGCACTGAAAGCACACAAGACATGCTCTGTGACGTAAATGAAGGCCTATAATTTTGAATTTAAAAGGCCATCTGTCATTAGCGAGAGCAAGAGATTAGAGAGAGGATGGGGGGAAGGGGGAGAAGAAAGAGAGTTTGTGTGTGTTTCAGGCATGTTAGAGCCAGGGCACAATGTGTTACTCTGTCACCTTCCCATGCCTCTGCATAATTACCTCTCACCTTAACCAGCAGCACTCTGGCGGGTGTCACAGTGCTAACCTTATTATATGCTGTAGCGCCGTGACTGTCAGGGGTTTCTATCAGTGGATCTATATTGCAGTTCTGTGATTCAAATTTGCAGTCAGACGCATGCAAGTAGTTACTGGAGCAAATCACAGAATACCCTTCTCTGTTGTTGCCCACACGCAAATAATGGGAGGTGATAGCATGTTCAACTTGATCAAAACACAAACAAACAAACAAACAAACAAAAAAAATTCAACTTGATCAAAACACAATGGCAAAAACAAACAAACAAAAACAAACAAACAGAAAAAAATGTCTCAGCAAAGTGCAGCTGCAGGGATAACATATAAGTCAGTGTTTACCTCTCAGGGTGGTGTGCCAACCAAAGCCAGGCATATGGATTCCTCAGTGATTTTACACTAATTTATGGGGATTTGAGAACAGGGGATATCATAGCGGCAAAGGTCAGTGTGGGGCACTCGACAGGAAATTACACTGTGGTTTGCTCCCCTTCTCAGAGGACCCAAGCTCCGTGCCGCTTTTAGAATAATGAACACTCACCCGTTGCCTGACCATACCCTGAGCTGAAACAGGCTGGTGGAAAGAGAGAGAGAGAGAGAGAGAGTGTGTGTTTGAAAATAAACTGATGATTTATTGGAAATTAAAACACAGCGGGGCTAAACATGGCTTTATGGGGACATTTGCTCCGGGGGGCACTGAAGACCAAAAAACAGCCACTCTGTATTAATAATGTCAATAGAGGAGTGATTTTTGGAATGGCTTCGCTGGCTGTGGAGGGGCATTCCTGACGTGTTTGCTGTTGTCGTTGGCAGGCTGGAGTGAGGGCCTGTGGTGCACTGGAGAGAATGAAAGACTGGTGTCGTGATGGTGGGAATGAGAATGTGTGTTGGTAGTGCCTGTGTTGGTGTGTGCGTCTCTCTCTCTCTCTCTCTCTCTGTGCCTGTGCCTGTGTGTATGTTTCCATAACCACAGCATGCCCA
This sequence comes from Tenualosa thibaudeaui, assembly GCA_027481765.1. Taxonomy (NCBI): domain Eukaryota; kingdom Metazoa; phylum Chordata; class Actinopteri; order Clupeiformes; family Clupeidae; genus Tenualosa; species Tenualosa thibaudeaui. The sequence continues at coordinate 5,793,353 of JAIFZK010000009.1, read as the reverse complement.
GTAAGGCCGATAGCTTGAAGGCTTTCTCTCTCCCTTTTCCTCCATTCACCACAGCTATACATAGCTTTCCTTCTGAGTCCTCACAAGCCCTTCAGGCCCTGCTCTGTCCACAGAATTGTGGGTGTATGGGTCTCTTCTCATGTTTTCTTTAAGTGTCTGTTGTGGCATGTGTGTATGTATCTATGTGTGTGTGTGTGTGTGTGTGTGTGTGTGTGTGTGTGTCAGCATAGGCCAAACACATGTATATATTACTGTAAGTGAAATGTGAATGCCTCTGAGCTGTTTGTTTATGCTCACCATGCAGACGGTCTGTCTGTTTTTAGGATGACACAAGTCCAACACAAACACAACAGAGACTGTGTTTAGAATATGGTAGCCAGAGTGAAGGCTCTACATATCATGAGAGGAAGACAAGTTGTATCCATGGCCATTTCCAGTGTGTTTCACTCACTCCTTACAGGTCTAGATGTTTCCATTACTGTAATGAGTCAGTTGTCTTGATTACCTCTGTAATTACTTCTTTCAGAAATGAAATCACACATTGCCTAAGAGCAATAACCTGTGGATGTACAGGGTATAGGGAGTGTGGGATTGTAATAGTGTCAGATGAAATAAGCATAATAATTTTCAACATCTACATACAGTGATACGCAATGGCAAAGAAATTTAAAAAAGCAAACATGTTATGTAATGCTCTGCCCATGACTGCATGAAGTTATCTTATCACTCTCTCTCTCTTCTTCTCTCTCTCTCTCTCTCACGTGCTGTGTGTGTGTGTGTGTGTGTGTGTGTGTGTGTGTGTGTGTGTGTGTGTGTGTGTGAGAGAGAGACATTCCTTGCCTTGGCCCCACATGTGTGTATGTGAACCTTTCAGAGACATCTTGTGTGTTTCTGGAGAGTAATCAGGTAATTGATCATAGAGACAGGCCATTATTCCTGTTCCAAGCTCCCTGGCAAAATGAGCTCAGGAAAGTAGTAATGAGCTCTGTTCTCAAACACATTACAGTGGGCAAGGGAAACAGAAGAACAGGATACAGAAAGAAAGAAAGAAAAAAGGAAGAAAGAAAAGAGGGAGAGGGGAATAGAAAAAAGAGAAAGAGAAAAAGCAAAGAATAGATGGCAATATTTTGGAGCCGTCTTTAATCTTTTCCATGAATTAAAATGTCCTCTATTTCTGTTGGTTGCTTACAGGGTGCATCATATGTGTTCTCTGCAGTCATTGTGGGTGGCATGGTAAAAAAGGAGAAATTATGAATTTTACTGTTCTAAACAGGTTCCAACCTGTTACCAAGATTCTTCTAGATCAATCACATTTTCACATTTTACAATACAGACTGATTCACCATGTAATGATGCAATGCAATTTCATGTGAAATAAATGGATGAATACATTACATACAATTTGTTCTCAAAATAAATCCCTCCTTTTTAAAGTAATAGAACATGTTAGATTGTCCATCAATCAAGAGGTGGTTAATAGATGACAAAACATTTACAGAGATAGAGAGATGAAAGAAAGAATTTAAAAGCACTGGAAGGAAATTAGATACCTTTCAAAGCACAATTTGTGGTGCTACCATTTTTATCTTCTAACCAGAAAAAAAAGAGTGTTGTTGGAAACATACTAAAACCATCTCCACAGCTTTGCCAGACAGCTAAATCTATGGTCAAGTGGAAGTGAATTTTATACCCTGTAGTTATACCATGAAGCTGATATAATTGATAAAATATGTCTTTTGGATGACATCCATGGCCGGTGGTTTGCGTAGCTGGCAGCCGCTAGCAGAGATATGGTGCGAGCGATCGGAAGCATTATTAATAGTCATCATTTGTTTTGTGGAGTTGTCCTTAGCCGGCTGCCAACCCGAGGTTTTGTACAACGCTGCCTGCTACCTTTCATCTTCAAGGGTCCGTGCGAAATATTCTTGAAGGTGTACTCCAGTGGCGTCTTAAAATATGGTTTCTTCATATGGCTCCCACCTCCCCAGACAATTTTTGTATGAATCATTTTCTATTATATATACTGATGTTCCCTCTTCTTTTGTAAGAGACCTCAACATTTTATTTGAAAAAGATCTTCTCTGAATGTGTTCCATCTGAACTTTTCCAGTATTAATAAGAGATGCCTCATGGGGAATTAATGGATGGGTCTTTATTTCACATTGAGCCCTACCTATGAACTGAGAAAAATGGATAAACGAAGAATGCAAAAAGAAAATGGTTAATTTGCTCACATTTTACTCACTAACATACTGATTGATTGATTAACTTGTAAGGTCAATTTTTTCTCACAACCCGGAAACACATTAAAATTGTGGTTGTGGTTTCTGTGTAATCTCTCTGTGTGTACTGTGTTGTTTTTCCCCTCTTGTATTCATGTCTTTGCATGTGCTCAGCGTGATGGATGGTGAGTGAGTGGTGCTTCTCCAAGTTTCCAGAACATGGAGGCTGTTATTGTTTGCCATGCAGTGCGCCTGTGATGATATTACGGTTGCATGCGCTGGAAGATCATGTTCTTCTATTCACGCTCTCATCTTGTCATCTCTCATCTTTATGAGAGGGAGGTTTTTTTTTCTCCTCTTTTGCTTTGCCATCACTCCTCTCTCCTCCCCCAAACATACTCCTGTAGGTTTATTCCCTCCCTCTCCCTCTCCCTCTCCCTCTGCCTCTCTCTCTGAGGCAGTGAAGTGGTTGTGCTCTTGTGGGCAGAAATTCCCTGTGGAGGCAGACACTTATTTGACTCCAGGATAAGCTGCCTGCAGAATGGAATTGCTAACTCTAGCATGAAACTGGGAGCCATAGGAGACTAATCATAACTTGAAAAGAAGCCTAAATAAATAAACAAACAAAGAAATAAATGACTGAATATGAAACATGCACATTTAATTAAGCGATTCTCAGAATTTATGTGTCTGCAAACTCAAAGGAAAAACAAGAAACAAACAAATAAGCAGACAAATCCAGCTGGACTGCTCTTTAGGATTCATTTGAAACATAAGAGAGAGTGTTTTTCTCTCTTTTGTCTGCTGTGGAGTGGTTGAAGTATGGGGTGATGTTGTGGAGGTCAGGAGGTGGAGGTTGTAGATTTTGAAACAAGGAGGAGAAGGTGGGGGGCATGTTGAGTGGTAGGGGAGACCACTGGAGAGGTGAAGGAGGAAGTTGAAAGCAGCCAGTCCCTCTGTGCTCAGAGAGCTGGTAGACTTTTCATTAATTATGTATTTCTCCAATAGAAATCCCTCCAAATATGCCCAGACAGCTGGCATCAAACCTCATGATTCACAGGGAGAATGAGGTGAAGTGAAGACCGTTCTAATAAAGGAAGGAAGGATGGTGGTGGTTGTGGGGTGGGTTTGACTGGGGTAGGGGCGGTGGAAGGATGGTGGTGGTTGTGGGGTGGGTTTGACTGGGGTAGGGGCGGTGGAAGGATGGTGGTGGTTGTGGGGTGGGTTTGACTGGGGTAGGGGTGGTGGAAGGATGGTGGTGGTTGTGGGGTGGGTTTGACTGGGGTAGGAGCGGTGGAAGGATGGTGGTGGTTGTGGGGTGGGTTTGACTGGGGTAGGGGTGGTGGAAGGATGGTGGTGGTTGTGGGGTGGGTTTGACTGGGGTAGGAGCGGTGGTAGGATCGGAAATCATTGTCGACAAACCTGTCTCCTGCTCATTCAATACTGTTGCAATTTTCATTTTCAATGAAATATTTTTTGACTTTGTGGTGACACAAGTTCTTGCAAGGGCTTTTACTGGTAACAAACCAGTAACCTCTAACGACATACAATTGTCAGTAACATGTGCTTTGCTCCATTTTTATTGCATAAAGCCACCTCAAAAAGCCCTCCAGGATAATGTTGATCCACTTGTAAACCAGAAAAGCAAGCTTTTTTTGGGTCACTTAATTAAAACTAATTCCTTTGAAGTTGCTGCTGTTTATAAAGGAAAAGGTTAAGCAGTGAAGGCCCTTAAAATGGAGTTAGTTGGCTCTAATATCAAGTGCAGTGTTGAAGGAAATCAGTCATGCATTTCAGGCACACGTTGCTTCACTAATTGCTGTCCTCTCCCCACTGAACCCAAGATGGCAGAATCACTTGGGCTTTTCGCCACCATTTCGTCTCTAGGTGAGGAAGCAAGTGTCTTCTTCCAAGAGGATACTAAGAAGGATAGAAATGGAGTCGCTAATCCTCTCCATCTTTGGTGATTCATCCGAGAGCACCTGTGAAATGAAAGTCACATCACTGAGAGGCCCGTGACAGCCTGTGATTAACTGTGATGAGGTAAGGGCTGAAGGAGGAGGACGACAAATAGGCTTGCTTGATTCTCTTGTTTCCCCAAAGTCGTGGCATCCACTCTTGTCTGTAGGACACAACTGTGTACTAAATTGTAATGTAGCTGTAGTTCAGTTGCATCATTGCCGTTATGTGTGGCTCTTGACAATACAGTGTTTTAACACACACATAACAGTAAAAAGGGGTAGACATGGAAGTCTGAAAGACAGAATAATCAATAAACAGATAAAGATTGAGACTTGTGGGTCACAACAGATTCAACAGTGGGGACAACAAAGACATCTGTGTCCATTGAACCGTTGCGTGAAGTCAGTAACACTCCCCCACACAAAAGCTTTCTTTACACCTCTGAACAGCAGAACAGCAGAATGTATAGCAGAATGAAAGGCTCCATCATCTGACCAGCATGTAGCTGTTTGACTGACCTGTGGCGCACATTGTATAGGAAATGTGAAGGCACACAGGCGGCCTAAATAAGGGGTTTGGTTTGATACCCCAAGTGAAATGTGAAACGGTGTGAAAAGTGAAACAGTCAGATCTCAGTCAGCTGTCTCTCTCTCTCTGTCACACACACACACACACACACACAAGTACTTGCTGGGAGCCCCAGAACATGACTAATGATGATTGTTTTGGATCAGTGGCTTCCAGCATTGGCCCCCAGAGGACCTGTATATATTACAGTAGGTTTTTATCCAAAGCAATGTTTTAATTATGGTAATGAATTTCATTTGTCAAAGACTCCCATTTAGCTCCCAAGGTCCCCTTCACGAACAATACTGCTACTTGATGGGGGAAAGGAAGAACACGATGTGTCCACGCTTCCACAGTCACTTGGTGCTTGCTAGCCATGCATATTTGATAAATTTATCCCTGACGCTGGAGTGATCCAACTGTCCTCAATTGGCAAGATCCACCACACAACGTGATGCCTTATTGTTACCTAAATGAGATCAGATAGCGTCTGCAATCAATAAACATATTGCTGACCCTCGCTGAGGAAACAGGGGTTAGGGTGAAAAAAAAACTTCACAATCCCTGTGTTGTGGTTATAGGGCAGCACTGGGACTTCCTGCCCCACAGGTAGGACAGATGAATGGGCCCTTATTACAAAGGGAGCAGCCAGAGGAGATGGATGGAGACATAAATCTCTAAAGGATCTATAACACACACCACACTGGCCATCTCACACAGGCTACCATTCTGAGGGGGAGGAACTCTACACACACTCAATCCCTGAAAATGAGACTTTGGCCGTCTGGGCCTTTGATTCCAACTCATCTATTACACCTGCTCTTTTGAGTTATTAGAAGCATTGTTTATACAGTGGTTCATCATTGGCCTTCCACGGCTGGAATGCAGACAGTGTGCATATTGCTTCCGGTAATGCCATTGTCAGTCCCATATGACTTGTGTCTTAATACCTTGTTCTTATCAGGATGATTGGTGATAACCAATTGGTGATTGAAAGCTTTAATTATTAATGTCATTATTATTAGCAAATATCTGTCTGTCAAGGCTACATCTGGCATCCCCAGCCTTAAAGATGCCATGACTGTACACAGATGGCCAGTGCTCAGTATATGTGTTGAGGATCTGCTAATATATTCAGAAAACACCCTGAACACTGCTTAAGGGGAGCTTCTGTTTTTTAAACAGGTGAGAAACAATTGCGTCCACAGGGACTTTCAAGACAAAACAAACACATTTTCAGTGATGTGTTGTGTATGTGATGTGTACTTTAATCCAGTATATTGGTAGAGTCCTTGGGAAAAATAGTCCTTTCAGTTGGCATGCCTTGCCGACCGACATCTGGTGTTTGCCGGTGCTGGATGCTGGTGGTCTGGCAGCACACGAGTGTCTGTGTGTGTGTGTGTGTGTGTGTGTGTGTTTGCATGTGCGCGCACGCTTATGTGTCTGTGTTTGTGTGGTGTGCACTGTGTGTGTGTGTGTGTGTTTGCATGTGCGCACACGCTTATGTGTCTGTGTTTGTGTGGTGTGCACTGCGTGTGTGTGTGTGAGGGCTAAGCTTGTTCTGCTGTTTAGCTCGTTACAGTGCAGATAGCGTCGCCTGGGCCTCCACAGGAATCTGTGCTGATGAGAGCAGGAGCCGGTCCACCCCTTGCTGGGTGACTGACTGCGAGGGATGCTTCTGAAACATGGAAATCACGTTCCCAAGCATTTCAGAGTGCTTCCAGTTCCCCACCACACTCGCTTTCAGCCGTTCCCCCTTTTTTTCCCTTCCTTAACTTTCCCTCTATGTATTCTCTTTCTTTTTTTCTTTCTTTAGCCCCAGGAACCCTGAATCCCACTGCTAAGGAACAATAGACATGTCATACGCACATAGAGAGTTGTGTGCGGTGGGAAAGAGAGAAAGGAGGGAGAGAGAGAGAAAGAGAGAGAGAGAGAGACAGAGAAAGAGAGAGAGAGAGAAGAAAGGGAGGGAGGAGATGTATCTGACAGAGGCGTTTGATTGCAGTGGCTAGCCAGAGGGCCTTGAATGTATGCATGCAGAGACATTATGCCTTTGGCATGAAGAAATGTGTGTGTATTTGTGTGTGTGTGTGTATATGTATGTGTGTGTGTGTGTGTGTGTGTGTGTGTGTGTGGCTGAGCATGTGAGAAGAAGAGGGAGAAACAAGGAGAAAGTGAGAGAGTAAGAGAAAGAAAAAGGAAAGGAGAGAGACGGGGAAGAAGGAGAATGTATGCCTGTTGAACATGTTGAGTCATCAGCTGTGAGGGAGGAGGAGAGGAGGATTGCAGTGAGAGATAGCAGGTCGCACACACACACACACACACACACACACACACACACACACACACACTCATGCACATGGACATGCTCACGTGCATGAACACACACACACACACACACACACACTCACACACACACACACACACACACATATGGAAGCATTCAGATTTCCACTGCATTCTTGTTCTTCACCAGAAATGAACCATTCAAACTACCTCCACCTGCCTCTATCAAATGCGGATGTGAGGGCACCGGGAGGAATGACCCTTCACTTGGCCGTTTATTTCCCCCCGTCATGGTGTTTGTGTCCTGCGCTGCGGCGAGTGATTACTTCACGGCTGCTCCCTTTCTCTCTCCCAGAGGCCTTGAAATGACAGTCACCCCCATGTGTCTGTCTGTCTGCTGCCGCCACAGTCACCACCACAGTCACCGCCACAGTCACCACCACCACCACCGCCGGGTCCACTGCACAGAGAGATGAGGAGACAGATTCATTTCACACCAGAGCCGTGCAGCATTAACTTAAACTGTTAAGCTCCCCCCCATCCCAGCCTCACCGCACCGGCCACCCCCCACCCCAACCCTGCCCCACCTCCACTCCCTTGAATGTCGCTTTATGAAAATTGCTGGGATATTAAATACAGCCATGGCCTCATTTGCAAGCCAAATCAGCCGAGGCAGAGAGCGCATGGCTTTGGCGAAGGCTGTTTACAAAATGCAGATGTTTCCGAAAAACCTTTGACACAAGCGTTTATTGCGCCTTTCTTTAATATGCCAAACAAAACAGAATGTAGTGATTAGCCATTCACAAAGGCAATCAAACTCTGGATCATCAAAGCCGAATTGTATTGTTGTCGTATATCACTGCTTTGTCATCCTGGACTGAATCACTGTTGCATAGGGAAGCACTCCTATGAAAATACTTCACACTGCCCATTTCAAATAAACATATCAATATTGTCAATGCGTGCAGATGTCTTTTTAACTGAAAATAGCATATAATACTGGGGGAAGTCTGCCATCTCAGATCCATGCTAAAACTCTTGGGTTTAGCGTTCACAACCACAATCATAATATGCCTGAATGTACCTCCAATGACAGTAATTTGAATCACAAAACACCTTACATCTGAACAAAAAAAACAAAAAAAGAATTCCAGTGCACACATTTTTAGTCTTGCCATTTCATAACACTCACATTTTCTCTCTTAGTACTCGCTTACTGTTCTCACACCTGTGCTCTCCTAGAGTGGAGGGTGGAGTTGATCAATAGGTGGAGGGATGAGAGGGGACCTCACCCATGTAGCGATCAGGCACAGAGACCCTCGCAATTCGCCACCGGGAGCACAGATGCACACATGTATTATTCATCCGCCACTGAGCAGAGAGGGGGTGTAAATCGCTTTGCAAGGGCACGTGTTACGATCGTTTATGGTGCCGCTTGCTGTGGATAATGTTGTCATATACATACACTCTCCTTACACACATATATACACACACACACACACACACACTGATACAAAGATAAGCATACTTTGAGTCTTCCCCATGTGCTCAGAATATATCCTATCTGCTGATGAATTGTATGCTTGCAGTATCTTTATGTTATCCTGTAAAATCAGATAGCAATATTTATATGTCAGTTCTACAGATTAACTGGCCTCTTTAACCCTATACCTGTCTGTCCAAACAGCACACCGTGGAGTAGTTTAGATTTATGGTAGCATCCCAGAAATGAAACAATGAAGTGAACATCCAAGTACAAAGCTTAGGAGTATTAGGAGTGTTCTACTGTATTATGCATAAGAACCTCCTCATTACTTTGTGTGGCCAACCGCACTCTTCATTGCCACAATTGCCTCATGACTCTGAATACCCTAAGGGAGAGACACAGCCAGTTATATAAACCTCACCTGTCCTCACCTGGAATCACAAGCTCGCCTGTGAGCACCTGCAGTTGCAATAAAGAAGACAGGTGTGTCTCCTAACCACCAGTTATTTTCACTTCATTTTAGATGCCTCCATAACAACATGCTGTGTCTTTGCTCAATAGTTTTTTTTACTCTTATCTACTCTATCTTAACTTAACTAATTCATACCAATATCAATCTGCTTCTTTTCATCAGGCAGGGATTTTCTGGCCTTCCTGGGTTCCCTGGGTTGTCTACAAGCAAAGGGCCATCATTCCTTTGACTAAAACATGCCCATATAGCTTTTTCAAAGACTCCACCACTGGCTGCACCACACACACACACACACACAGAGACACACACACACTAATATTAGATTAGATTAGATTAGATTCAATTTAATTGTCATTGCTCATGTATAAATAAAGGTAACGAAATGTGGTTTGGCATCTAATCAGAAGTGCAAAGAGCAGCAAGCTCTTTGCACTTCCTCCACTCTCTGCCCCCCCTCTCAGACATCTACAGCACCCGCTGTCTGTGGAAAGCCAAGAACATTACCAAAGACACTACCCATCCCTCCCATGGACTGTTCACCTTACTACCATCTGGCAGAAGGTTCCGCAGTATTAAGTATATACAGATGTACAGATGTGCAGTCCAAGGGCTATAGCAGCAGATTGCAGTGTGAGGTTCAGTGGGGGACAGAGTTCAGTAGTGTGACGGCTGTGGGGAAGAAGCTGTGCCTGAACCTAGTGGTTTTAGCCTGGAGGCTCCTGTAGCGCCTTCTGGAGGGGAGGAGTTGGAAAAGTTTGTTGGCAGGATGAGAGGTGTCCTTCAGAATGCTGCGTGCCCGTCGCAGACATCTTTTCTTGTGGACATCCTCAATGGCAGGAAGTGGAGTCACTGTGATTTTATGAGCAGTTTTCACCACTCGCTGTAGAGCCTTGCGACCAGCTACAGAGCAATTTCCATACCAAACTGTCACACAGTTAGTCAGAATGCTCTCGATCGCACAGCGGTAGAAATTGTAGAAATAATACACACACACCTTGTGTCTTCCCAACCCATGCTTACGGAAGACATTTGCCCTTGAGTTTAACCCTGACAGGGGCACCACCCCCACTGCCTCCTGCTTTGTCTTATCTAATTGGCAGTCAGTGCTCACGGGCAGGCAGAGCTGAATTTGCACACTGTGCAGACCTGGCTCGGCAGAGCTACTGGAGAACACAGCTCTTTCTTGTTTTGTGATGGCAAACTTCAAATGTCTTGTCCGCATTGAACAAAACACCACCGTTAATCTATGTTCACCTCTATAATCCACGTCAGAAGGATGTGTCTCTCTTTAAATCCATCACAGCACATGAGTTGAATCTTATTATAATTAAGATAAGGGTTCAGTGCTATGCATTGGAATATTTTTTATACCAACCCTCTGCTGACTCGTGTTTTTGTGATGGCACCTTGTGTTTCCTCTCAGAGAGGACAAATGGCATGAACTTTCACCCCTAATGTTATATAAAAGAAAGCTCAGTCCCGGTTTATATTGAGGCCACTTTCCAAAGCAGGAAGTAGTTTGTGCATGAGTACTTCTCATCTTGCTATAAGACTATAGAAAGTGACATACATTCATATATTCTGACAGTGTTAGATAGATGGGTAGTTAAATTGTAGATGGGTTTTTAACTTGGATGACAATCATGAAGCCCTCCCTGCCAACGTCTGGCTGTGAAAAGAGCAGAGTGAATCCGCTTTAGCGACTGGGATGAGCCACATCCCTCCTTTCAGCAGTGGGCAACAACCCCACAGAAAAGGCTCTTGTCTCACTGGCAGCACAACAAAGCTGCAGCCACGGACTCATCTGTGAGCTTGGAATGTTCCTGCACAAGTTGCACTTGTGTAACACCGGCACCTATTCATGCCGTGGCCTCAGACTCTGTGTGCTGGGAACTTCGTCCACACAGCCCCCCCTCCTTGTTGCATGGACCTAACAAGAAACACAAGCTCAGGCTGCACGTGCTCTTATATCCAGCTTTTGTAGGTGTAAAGAAAGATTTTTGCAAACAAGGGATTGATGTGTGGGCCATCTGTGATTTTCTTTTCCCTTCAGCTGTCTTCGGTTGCAGCTGAGGGAGATAGAGAGGGAGAAAGAGAAAGAGAGAGAGAGAAAGCGTGAGACTCACTCTCACCCTGTAGGCTTGCCTGAAAGGACAAGGGAGTCAGCGTGCTGCTTCTGAGTGACACAATCACACGGTTCAAAGGAGCCCTTGTAGCCACAAGCTGTTACACAGGTCTGCATTTAAAGCTGCTGAGAGAGGGCCTCTGACGAAAGAGCTAAAAACCTGCCTACAGTCTTCAGCTTGCTCTCCAAGCAAAGCCCAGCCCTGGGGGCAAGGGGCTGGAGAGGATTGCTTTGGTGGTTGGGTGCCCAGACATAATTACAATCACATTCAAAGAAAGCCCAGTCAGTTAATTGTTATTCATCCTGGGGGAGGGGGGAAGTGTTGGGATAGACAGTTCTTACTTTATTATGGATTAAAAGGGACTGATTTCTGTTTTAAAAATAATCACTGTCCACCAGGACATGTAATTCAAAGGTCCTCTTTGCAGTACTGACTTGAGACTTAGAGGTAAATGCTCCATCACCTCAAGTCTGTCAAAACCATCTTGCTTGATTGCATAGTCAGTAATGTCAGGTATTAACCAATGACTATACAAACTTTCACTTGAGGAGAATCTGTTTCTCCATGAAAGGACATCATAAGAGTAAAATTCCACCACTGAAAAATATCACACAAGACATTTAAAATTAAAATATGTTATTTTGTACTTAATCATTTTCCTCTGATTTTTCATCTTCTTACATTCTCATGAATATATGTAGGTGTCCATCTGTATTAGTAGGGACTTAGAGGATGGGGGTCTTCAGTTTAAAGAGAGTGCCCTTGTTGACCTGCCCTGTTTACACACTAATCATTCTACTGTTGAGGTTAAAGACTGGGATATTGCCTCTTGTTCCTTGTAAACATGAACTCTGCACTCCAGGCTTGTGACGCCTGGCCTGACTAACTGATGCTCACACCTGCTTCATTCACAGACATGCAGGAAAAGAGTTTCTGCAGTGGTCACCTTAACTGATCTTCTTCTAAGAATCTTCTTACATCCCTTTACATAGCTCAGCACCTACAAACAACATGTGACAGAATAGGCCAATGGATTATATAGGTTCCTTTTGACAAACAAATTTTCCACAATATGGCTACAGTAATTTAGCTATAGTTTTCATCTTCACTAAGACGTGAATTATAAGAATTGTCACAGGGCAACGATTAAGTAACCACTTGATCTAAACTTTTGCATTTTCAAAACACCATCCACCATCCTCCAACATCATCCCAATGCCCCTCCCCCCTCTTCATAATGAGGTCAGCTGATGTTCAATTGATTGGGCTGAGTTTGAAGAAAATACAGGGACCCATTGACTAAATGTGGATGATCTGAGACTGTGATATAAGTAACCTGACAATAGATACATGCCAGACAGCAATCCCGGCAGATATTTATGACCTTCCACTTTTGCATGGGTCTATATATGATGACAGCATGCCCATAGGATGAACTGTCACCTCTGAGTGAAAAACTGATTCTCAGTTTGACAAAGTGCCTCCATTATGATTTGAAGGTCCATAGGATTTATAGCCAGAGAAAGAAAGAGGGAGTGAGTGAGAGTGGGAAAGTGTGTGTGTGTGTGTGTGTGTGCACGCATGTGTTTGTGTGTGTGTGTGTGTGTGTGTGTGAGAGAGAGAGAGAGAGAGAGAGAGAGAGAGAAGAGGACTTCTTTAAAAAGGACTTCTTCAAAATCCTTGAATTTCTTGCCATGTTACTGACCTTGTGTACTTTCCCTCATGACAGATGTATCAGTTGACCTTGCTATGTAATGACTATCCATGTCTAGCAAATGATGCTACATAGTGGATATATTTATATATAATATTCCAGTCATTGGTCACTGATGGTGGCTTTCAAGCAACACAGACAAAATTGGACAATATTGCAAACTGACAATATTTCAATATTTAGCCTATAGACAACATTATACAGATCAAAACAAATACAGAATGTAATACAAAATGGTGTTATTATTATACAGATATTATTATAAGTTCCAAGGTGCCATGGTGGCACTTTCTTTGAAATTTATCTTTTCTTGACAATGCATGCTGTAAGCTTTACTATAACACTGTAAAATGTCTCTGGTAAGCCTACACTGCCTTCAAAATTTAGCATATGTTCATAAAAACTGATTATTTATTTTCACTATGGGCATTTGAAAGTCATGCTGTTTTAATTGGTGTCATTCCACTGTCAATAGCTCCTTTTAGATTTATCTGAGCAGTGCATCATGCAGCACAGCACAACATACAACATTGACACACATATCCTTTTGATAGTGCTCGTCTGTGTCATAAAAAAACATTTCTCTGTCATCGACTGAGAGCTTAATGTAATTGCAAGGACACGCTCCCCTGTTGGCGTTCATGAATACTGATACTGTACTATTTCTTTTTGTACGCACTAGGTGGAGCACTATTAAAGCCGGCAAGTTTAAAGGTTTTATCATTAGTAACAAAATCTGGTTGCTCAGCAGCGCCGCTTGCTCTCGCCTAGCGGCAATACCCATCAGTTACAGTATTATCAGACCCCTCATGACCACGAATGAGCCAATAGGCTCCAGGAGGCAGAGTTCTCCCCGTGGCCGCCATTATAGAAAGGAATCCATGAATTCAAATGGAAACCATCAGGAACAGAGACCGAAATAATGGCTAAAATGAGCGAATATTTTTAATCACACGTTAGGTTTCGAGAATCTTTTTACGGAATGTTTTTCGATTTTAAGTCTATTCGGGTGGAGATGGAGGCGTAGAGGGTCGTTTTAGTAAAGACCGTTGTAAGCTAAGGGGGAGGGGAGAGTTGCTTCTTTGCTCTCCCTTTTCTTTTTGTTTTAAGAACATTTTACGCTTGTGTTTTTAATGAAGTTTATAGATGTTCGCTTACTCGACGCGGAGTTGCGCGGCTTCTAATATTTAAGGCGATATTTAAGGCGAACAAGAGCAGTCGTATGGGGCTGTTGAATTACATTCTCCAACCGATTGTTTAAAATAATTCTCTTAGCTCTGCTTACAGCCATAATATAAAATACATTCGAAAACCGTTCTTTCTTTCCTGGGAACAGTAATGATGGAATGTTCGACCCTACTGTGAAAGGATGAGTTCTTGTTTTGTACCAAACGGGGCCAGCCTGGAGGATTGCCATTCCAATCTATTCTGTCTGGTAAGAGATTTAAAACTAAAGGAAAAGCAGCCATTTTTAACTAGCTAAAAAGAGCTAAACGTTAGCTTTAGCCGTGGAAGATCGGGCTTAGGGGCCTGTTGACCACTGCAATTCAAACAGCAATCAGCAGTTCAGTATTTCTTGGCATTTGAGCTTTGTGCAGTTTTAAAAAGCTAAGAGGTTTTGTCTCATGTTTACCAGATATGTTGTGTGGATGTGTAAGAAGTTCCTTTCACGGTTAGAAAACAATTTAAGTTTAATGCAACAAAAGTATGTACATCCAGGGTACCCGATGATGAACATTATGTGATTGAATATAGTTAGTGGGATGCATAATTATGATTATTTGATGTTCATCTGAGAATGCATATTAGCCGTTTGGTGTTTGTTATTGAAGTATGTGTGTTGTGTGGGAAAATGGGTAACGTTTTCGCCCTATTACATGCTGGCGCACAAGATAGCCGGCTAGCTAGCCAACTAACAAGCTTACAAGCTAAAATAAGTAGTTCTCGGATGATCCTTTTTAGTTGGTAGCTAGATGGGTGTTACTGTGTGTAAACTCGTCTCTCATGCTGAGAGGTAGCTTATCCTTGACATAAAATGGACGATGTGAAGTCCGTAATAATTTGTAAGCAAGTTTGTCCTGACGGTTACGTCGCTAGCTGGCCAGCTAGATAAGAGAGTTTGGCTCGTAAAGTTGAAACTTGCTGCTAGCTTGCAATCAACTTAGTTGTGTATGTTTTCTTGTCACACTTACGGGAGTCAAAGGCTTTGCGATGCATTATATAACTTTGCAAAGGGCCTGTTTACTTCTTCTCATCAAAATAATTTGAACTAGTTTGTTTTCACATCATGATCATTTTTATCATGGCTTGAAATTCCAGAGTGAATCAATTCTTGTATCAGCAGGATGCTACAATGCGACATAAACAATTACAGTGTTTCTAATTTGAAGTGTCAGAAAAACAGAACGTCGAAATGGCTACTTGTAGCATTTGGTGCAGAAATGTATGCGAACACGGGCTGCTATGCTCACATTACCGCATATTTTGACAGAACAGTTATCGAACTTGCGTACGGCCATAGACATTTCCATGTAAGCGCTGAGATGTTCTTGCTGCATTTTTTTCATGGAGTAATTTTAGCTTTGGAATGCGTGTGGGCAAGGCTTACTTTTGGCATGGGAAGTACTGGGAGAGCCGTTAAATATTTAATTGCTCCGTTTCGGACTAACGTGGACGGAACGTGACTGTTAGTGGACTATTTTTCCTCTACCAGTGCGTGTATTGTGCAATGCCTGCTAGGTTTCCTTGGATTTGTCAGTCACACCAAAACATTTCTTGTACAGTAACTATGACAACACCCTTGTTTTTTCACGTCTTGCGAAGCACATGCATTGCTTTTGCAAGTGTTGATTGTGTACATCGTGTACAGCCACATGCATTGCATGTGGAATTGTTGTGGCATGACAAAATGTACAAAAGTCAAAAACTGTTTGGTGCTCAGGTGCAGACAAGGCTATTTTAATTCTGCAGAGTTTCGTGAACACCATGTTTTTGTATAGACTTTAAGCCATCTGTACTCACTCTGGTACAGGGAGATTCAGATTAGACTGCGCATCACTGTAGTGGTGTATGACTCGTTAAGACCATGTTTTTGGCAAGAGCTCGCTATATTTACAAAATGCCATCAGCACAATTTCAAGATGAAATGGGATGTGCTGAAAGGTTGTCACAGAAATTCTACTCTGTACAATTTGGGTGTTCATGGGAGACTGATTGTAATGTGGGCGCAGAACTTCCAAAGGTCTTTGTAAGCAAGGCAGAACAACTTGGCTGACATTACGACATTACAAATATTCCCAGTGAAGTTTCAAAGTCTATCCAATCAGGTGCTCAAAATGAGAGGTTTGGCATCTTGGACGTCAGTCAGATTTGTGAAGGCCGAATGGACTGGGCAAAGCTACTAGGGGAGGGAGCAGCAGAGTGGTGTTTGTTTCGCAAAGCTCCTGCAAGTGCTAACTTCATTAGCTTACCTTGCATTTTTTTTGGCCCTACCAAGAAGACTGCACTGACCCTGTTTGTCTGATTTATAGGACAAGTATAGCATAAAGTTAAACTTGCATCTGTCTCAGGGAAGATCATGCTGAAAACAACTTAACGGCTGTGTGTGTGTCAGTGTCAGGGGAAAGATGATTTGAGTCATTTCACCTGTTGCCTTTTCAGTTTCTGTGCCTAGCAGCTGTGGGCCCTTGAAGCATATCCACTGGTGCAGCTGAACTGTGAGAGAGTGCGTGAGAGAGAAAGAGAGAGGGACTAGAGCTAGAAAAGGTGCAAGCTGAAAAAGGGAAAGGTCATAACCTCAAGTTCCTGCTAGCCTTAATGACACAGGGAAGCTTATATGCAATTGCCTGTTTCTTGAATTCTTTTAGAAGCTCTTTTGGCACGCGCCCAGCTAGTCATTAATCTCCTCTGACCAAGTCTCACTTGCAAAACTCCCACAAACGTGCACACACACCCATTCACATGCATCCATGCATGTGAGTGACAAATTCACTTTTTTTTTTGATGAACTTGATCAGCCATTACAGTTTCTCGTAAGGTGTCTTAATTTTCAAATTTGTGTTACTGACTAACTCTGTTAGTCATTATTGTGGTATGCATTTAAATCTAAGGTTCAGGTTTTTACACTTAAAGGCTTGTTTTTTGATCAATGAAATACAATAGTTAAGATCGAAATTTGGATGAATGCCTCTGTAAATTTTTGGTTGTTGTGGTAGCACCCCCATACCTACAGAATGGCTGCATAGGTGCACTGCTGCAATCTTTCCTAAAACGGATTAAACTTTCGTTTGTAAAGATGTCAAACTCACAGTGGTCAGAAATGCTCACTGATATTCTGATCCAAAAATTGCTGCAAAGTATGGTTTCCAACAGGCTTTTGACCATTCATTCTCAATTGTGGACCTATTTTTTTTCAAACTCATCACACCTGTATGTAAACTTCTGCCTAAGAGTTTGAAGCAATACCTGCTGATGAGTCAAACTTTGTGATTATTTTTGTGTCAGCTTATCAGTGAACATTACAGAACAGAAGCATTTGTCAAAATGTTAATCTTAACCATTGTATTTCAGAATAAACGATCAGAAAACAAGGCTTTAAGTGTAAAAAAAAAAACAAACTTGTCCCTGAATTACTCAGGCCTAGTTCTTGCATCAGTGTCGTCGTCTTTTTTTTTTTTTTTTGAAGTGACCTGATGACTGACCAGACCTTGTTGATTTCTACTCATCTTCTGAAATCTGCCAACAACAACAAAAAAAAACAGTTAAGCACGTGACTTGGTAGCCTAATGCTTATTTTCCTTTAAAAAAAAAAATCACACATAAGGGAAGCCATTGAGTGGCTCCTGCAGCAGAAGCGATTGTAATTAAACATTTTCAGGTGTCATCCGTGAGCCGTTGACGTTCTCCCTGCGCTGGCTGTGCAGATGTTTCTTTTGCAGGGTGCAGGTGTCATTGTCACACTGCAGTCAAAGTGAGAGTTTCACAGTTGTGTTGCCTGCAACAGTTGTCTTCTCTTATAGCCATGCATTTCACCCTTTGGTCTCTCAATAGTAGCCTGACTATTTAGGAAGTTGTCATCAGGCTCAGCAGATTGTGGTTGCATGTAGTGCAATAATATCTGATGGTAACTTGAGGGTGATCAACATTAAGGAGATTAGACAGTGCTAACTACCAGACTTAATCCCCATTGCCTTGACACCGTATACATTTACCATTCGTATTATCAAGTCATGGGTTTTGTGATGTATTGTACTGGGTATGGTTGACATTACTAGGTCATACATGTCAGATGGTTGTGTTAAGTGTTTGTGTACTCCTGCTAATGGTGGCTTAAGCTAGTTATGTCGGAATGGCGATATTGCACCCCTGACCTTCTGGCCTTTAAAAAAAAAAAAAAAAAAAAGAAAAAGAAAAGATAATTGGATGAAGAAAGATGAATTGGACAAGAGAAAGAGTCCACCACGGCAATTTGGAATTGATGGTGATGCTTGAGCTGCCAGCAGTATTATTGCTATTAGGAGTGTGAAGGGGCAGTTTGTACTAGGCCTGCGCTTGCCAGAATGATCTTTTCTCACAAGTGTGGTTTCCCTTTGATCTGCCGACCACCTCGGTGGAAAAAAAGAACAACACTATTAGAAGGTAAAGGTTGCAGCCTAGATAAACACAAGCCTGTTGTATTGTGGTTATTTTTTTTTTGTCTTTTGTCAAGTTTGTCTCCTGAAATGGCTCAAAAGCCATCAAGTAATCTCTCCCTGGTCTAAATCCATTATACGGTAGCTATCTCCACCTGTCGCATTTAATTCATTTAAAGCCTTTGCAGTTATCCATCCCATCCTGTGTTCCCAGTGGTTCATTTGCCATGTATTTGAATTGAACAAAAGCAAGCAGTCAATTTTCTCCCTCTTCCCCATAAAAACAAAAAAGCAGCAGGGTTTCAGAGCCATAATAATCAAATGTAGTTAACCGCAATCATATGTGGAAATCAAACTGGTGATGGTGTGTATGCGTGTTTGTGCGCGTGTGTGTGTGAGTTTAACTGTACTGTGGGGTGTCAGTTTTTACTGTAATGGTTGATTAAAAAGCTGAGGTCAGAGGAGCACCTTCATGTTGGTGATATCACTGTAAAAGCAGGCAATGTGATTTAGCCCTGGGGGCCTCAAAGGATCCCATTCAAAAGAATCAGGCTGATTCAGTTCTCCTTGGTGTGTGTGTGTCTGTCTGTGTGTGTGTGTGTGTCTGTCTGTGTGTGCGCGTGCGCGGAAGTGCGTGCATGTTTATGTGGGAGTGTATTTGGAGCACAATGCTTCAGTTTTTTGTTACACAATTTTGTTTTGTCTTCCTATTTATGTACAGTGAGAGATTTTTTTAAGGTCACTCTTATTCTGTCCTTGTCTTAGGACTGACTGCACTGACAGGTCATTAGGGATGGGAGATAATTGCTCTCAAATTATAACTGTATCGTTAGGGCAGTTGTGTGTGGAATGGACATTTATGACTGTAATTTCAAATTACACTAGAAAAATAAGGAGGTCAACATGTAATTAGCTTACCAGTGGATGCTTTACAGTAAATTGTTTTAGGTAAATAAATGCATCCCTGAAACTAAGGTTAGGGGCGCTGAATTATGGAAAAAATACTAGTCACGATTATTTAGATCAATTATCACAATAATATAACACAGATTCATTGACTCTGGTAAAACATTATTTAAAATATTTATTTAACTTGAATTTCCATACATATGGAGTGTGTGTGCATGCGTGTGTGTTTGTGATTACAGTTGACGGTGTAACCAACATCTTCAATATGGCCTGGTTTACATGCGTGTTTTCATCTTCCTAGTAGCCTATATTGAATGCACTGACATTGACGTTTGAACCTCTGCCCTGCCGTTCCATTTCTTTAGCAGCCATGGGTGGTGGTGGTGGTAGCATAGTGGTTAAGGAACCTGGCTAGCATGTCAGTAGCCTGAAACCTGTGTGTTTGAATCCCAGCCTCCACTATTGTGCTCTTGAGCAAGGTACTAAACCCTAAGTTGCTCGAGGAGAGACTGGCCCTGATATAATTGATAGTTGACAAATGTAAATCGCTTTGGATAAAAAAAGGCATCAGCTAAAATGTACGCATAAATGTAAATTCTTGTTTCTAGTATTTCTATTTTACAATAGTCCTGCTGTTATAATGAGAATCATATTGGTATAGGGAAACCTTGAAGCAGTCCTTTCATAAACATCTAGATAACCAGTTTTTAAATGTTATCAGTCTGTAATTTATTCAGAGCTTTTTTTCCATCACCATGGAATGATTTCTGAAAGTATCAAGGGTTTGTGGAGAGGAATGCAGTATGACTATTCTCGTATATATTTCGCAAGTGCAGCTCATATGGGGCAGCAGAAAGAGGATTAATGCTTGCATGTGTTCAGTCTTTCTTTAAGTCGAAGCTAACTTGCACTCCTCTCCCTCCCTCCCTTCCTTCTTTTCCCCCCATACTCTCTCTCCCTCCCCAGGCTGACCTGACGGGGATAAAATGGAGGCGGTACGTCTGGCAGGGGCCCACCTCGGCGCCCATGCTGTTTCCGGTGACGGAGGAGGACCCCATCCTGGGCAGCTTCAGCCGCTGCCTGCGCTCGGACGTGCTGAGCGTGTGGAGGCGGAGCCAGAGGCAGGGCCGCCGGGAGCTCTGGCTCTTTTGGTGGGGGGACGACCCCAACTTCTCTGATCTCATCCACAATGAGCTGACTGGTGAGTGTCTGTCTGGGTGTGTGTGTGTGTTTTAAGTGAGCTTGCAGCACTGTGCAGCATTCCTCCACATCCCTGTACTGTGTCCACTTGTTTGCATACTGTACAGATAGTTTTTATAGGGGTGCATATGCAAAGACATTCATGCAATGTTTCATGCACGCACACACACGCACACTGGCAGGCAGGCAGGCAGGCTGCCAGGTTCTTAACTTAATTGTGTAATCCAGTAGTTCACAAACAGTGGGTCATGGCCTGGGCTTTGGTTGCAGGATATTTATTGTGCTGTACAACCATGTAAACAAAAGATTTGCAGTACAAATGTGCATGTTTTGATCAAAGCAAGTAAACTATCACAAACTAAAATAATGCCTAGCATTTAGTAAATGTTTTTTTTTTCTATGATATATGCACGTGTGACCTACAGTGAAAAAGAATTTCTGTTGCTTATGTTGCAGTTGCTGAACTGCTTGTGAAGTGATGTTCACTGCTATTGGTGCAGTGTTGGTGTGCATGTCATTATATGCTTTGGTTTTAGCCTACATGCACAATTTGTCTGATGTCAAATGTGAAAATTACTAATGGGAGAGAAGACGTTCTCTGACCCCAAACTTTGAAGTGTCTCTGAATGCCAATCCGAGGCTTGTTAAGTCAGAGAGATCTAAAGTCAGAGAAGTAAATTTTTAGCACTGTTTACAACTGCTGGTTTGTCTCAGAGCAAACACAGATATGCTGCTGACATTTTGAAACTTTGGTTTTGCGTCTGTTGACATCGCTGAGGAGAAAACGCCCTTGGTGTTTTACCTGGTCTGCGCTTTAGTCTGACCGAAGTCTGGTACATTAGTCAGACACTCAAAGAAATCATTATACACAAAAAAAAAATCCAGTTAATATACCTGCCTTGGCTGCTATTTGTTGATATTTGGACAAATATCAAAGCTTGGCTGCCATTTGTTGATATTTGTTTCAATTTAAGTCTAGTTAAATGAGGAATTTATAGACTGCACCAGTTATACATACACATGTTATGGATATTCGGTGTTTATACTCCTAAATATGTTTTTTCTTTTTTACACATAAACAAAAGGTGATTAGCAATGATGACTTTCAGGAAGCCCATTGATTAATACTTCAGTGATTTTAGTGAGTATTACTGTTGTATGATTGATCAAGATATCATACACTAGGCACAAACAGTAGCACAGAGGCCATCTGTTTCTAAATAAGCAGTGACGTTGGGGGTTATTTTTGCCACACACTGTGTGTGTGTGTGTGTGTGTGTGTGTGTGTGTGTGTGGGAAAGCTGCATCATACCATCCAGCTGACTTCTCACCTCCAGTCACAGAGCCAACCCTGCAAATTTGTCTTTATTCTGGAAATTCTAGCCACAAAGGTGGAAAAAGTCAGAAGAAATTAAAGTGAAGGAGAAATCAAGGTCTCCTTCACCTTGTTACCATGGCTGCTTCTCACTGACTACCAGGAATGGAGGGAGGCTGGAGGTGTTAAAAGGGAATGTCGTAACAAAGAGCACATCATTGATGTATGCTCCAAACCATTTTCTCCCTTCTTTTTTCCCCCTGCTGTTCGTCCTTTCTCTGTCATCATGGATGAAACAGACAGAATACCCTGTCTTTGTTCACGCTCCGCACCTGAGTGAGAAGGAACGGGAAAAGGGAGACGGAATGGGAGAAATAAGAGAGTTGGGGAGGGGGGGTTGCGTCTGTCTATTGGGCATTCATCATTGTATTGCTGCAAGTCTTGAGAGATGTAATTTATGAGGCTTGATGGGCGTGGAAATCTTCCCAATTCATGTCGGCCACATAGGTTTAGCAGACGTAGGTCCTTTTTCCTTTTGTGGTTGTTCAGTATTCAGACATTTGTCTCAGTCTTTCCAAGGCAAAGCAGGTAAATTGTGGTTGTTCAGTATTCAGACATTTGTCTCAGTCTTTCCAAGGCAAAGCAGGTAAATTGTAAGCCATTATTCGACTCAGATGTGGTCTTTTCCTAGCCTTGACCCTACTGAAATAGACATGGAGTCTATTTACAATAGTGATGGGTGAGAGTCTTGTCAGAGCGGTGGCCTCTGTTACTTGTAATGTGACCAGCCTTTTGTTATTATCAAGAGCAAATCGCTTTGGAACGAGTTGGATTTTTTTGGCTTGCGTCAGTAGCTAATTGTTACTAGAAAGTTGGAGCGGAATGTGTCCATTTCTCCTCTACTCTCTGTTATCAGAGTAGCAGTGATCGGTGGGATGGCTTGCTTGCCACATGTTCCCTCCTTGGTGTGCTGGGGAGTGAGAGGTGGATCAAGCAAAGGCAGAAGAGATTGTGCACACAGATAAAGAGGACAGTAGAGCTCTGACAGTCATGGGAGGAAGACGAAAAAGAGGGAGGAGGGAAAGCATGCCAAGAGGCCCGGTTTTACAGAAGGGCTTTGATGGGTCCAGGAGGAGCACTTAAGACTGTAAAAGAACGAGGAAGAGGGTGGGGGGTGCAGGGATGATCTCTGAAAAGGCAGAGAGAGAGAGAGAGATGCTGGCTCCCCTCACCGTCTTAAATCTCAATCCTTTCAAGTTCAGAGGGTGTCCACAGGAACAGATGACTGCTTCATCGATGGGGCGTGACGCAGCAGTTGAATACCAGTCAGACTGGACACAGAGACTTGTACGCTAATGGTGGAATTGAGGGTATAAAGGTAGCCCCTTTAGTCATAGCTGAAGTGAAGGAATTAGTAGGAATCTGAGTACACAGCAGATTCCACTTGGTGCATGTTTTGGAATGATGCTGTGGGTGGCCTTTGAAATCATGTCAAAATGAAGTGTAGATTTTCGCTGTGTGTGTGTGGTTTTTCCTCCCTCCGGCATCCCAAGCCCCCCATCCGTCTTCACTCATTTGCAGGCATCAGATTAGGAGCTTGTGGAAGTCTTTTAATTTTGAGCCCCAGCCATTTCTGCTAACCGCTAATCCCCTGCCTACAGAGCATGTGTGGCGAATAAGGGCCAAATACCTCTGTTTAACGCCTTTTTGCTTAACCACCAACAAAATACGGGGTTGGGAAAAGGCTATGAGGGGTGTGTTGATCGATTTTGAGAGAAATAATAGTGGACCACTGGTTTATGTTGCATATCGGTTGTGTTGGGCCCTATGTGCCCCGATGCCAAGGGACACACTAGGAAGGGGAAAAAAACATTCCTCCTCTGGCAATGCTCTGGAATTATCAAGAGGATGGGATTGCTCAACAAAATGGCTAGCCCCCTAGTTGGGCCACAGGCAAGTATTGTGATGCAGATGACTCTTAGCCTTGTTGTGCTTGTTCCCATGTCCACTCCCCCAAGCGTCATTGTCAATCAGCATGTCTGAGGGGATTCACAGAATGTATGCATGCAAAAGACCCCCCCCCCCCCCCCTCAAAACACACACACACAACCATCTTCTCTAGGAAGAAATTGGGACAGGAAGCCCATCTTTCAGGCTAATTGCTGTGGGGTTCATTTCTTGCTGCATTTTGTCCATTTGTGTACTTTGCTGCCTAGCAGCCCTGTTCCCCATCGCTCTCTCTCTTTCTCTCCCTCCCTCCCTCATCCCAGTCCTCACTTGCATCTCTGCTCTGCCCTCCTCCTTTCCCTTAAGCCTCTTCACAGGTCTGTCTGTTAAGAGACTGAAAAATCAGGAGAAATAGGCCGTGATGTTTTGCAATCACCTGTGTCAAACTGCAATCCTGTAATAAATTTAAGCCTAACAAGACAGCTGTAATGAGCCTCAGGTTCTGTAGAAGTGGATATTTCGATGTTCTTTGCATTGAAAATGCCGTTGTGGCCAACCTCAGACATAGTAATAGTTTATTACCTAATTTAAAGCTTAACAGCCATCATCGATTTGTGGAAGTGAGCTGTGAAAACAGACAAGGGTATTTTGAGTCCATTTAGACACTAGTGGTAGTTTTTTTTTTAAATTGGTTAGCTGCTTGGTCTGTATTTTAGTACACAAAGATTAACTTGAATTCACGTCACTGGAAAATTATAATATTTATATATTCTAGAACATGTTCAAATATATTTTACACTATACAGATTTGAGAGACCATGTATCTGGTATTCCATCCTGTTGTAATATCTAGCCGTGACTGGGTAAAAGCTTTTGGTCAGGAGATGTATTCAATAATAGCATAATTTAGTCATAAAAGGAGATGCATGCAACTTGATGCATGACAAGTTCTCATTTGTCTAAAAATGACTCACAGCATGTCTCTTGGCGTTAGGGACCTGAGCCAAGCATGCGTTTTGCAGGGTCATAAAAAGATGAGACACTTTTGATTTAGTCCACCCCAAGCAGCACTTCCTTGCACATCTGTTGCCTCCTTCGTCCTCTCATTTCCTTTTTCTGTCCACTAGTTTTTATACAGACTTCATGAGGATACTGAAATATTTAGCCTAATATTTAATTCATTTGCAATGGTTAGTTATTCAATTACATTATGGCTGGCCACGAACTAATATGCTATCTATGGTCCATTCACTGTCTTCTACTGCATATATAATATATATTTTAATATAATTAGTTATTTTGTGTGTGTGTGTGTGTGTGTGTGTGTGTATGTGTATATATATATATATATATATATATATATATATATATATATATATATATATATATATGACCCATAATGTTCCAACTTCCAAAAGCAAAAAAGCAAGGGCAGTAGAAAGATAAAATTGCCTACCATAACATTATCTGTTCCAACATTCTATCTGATATATTATGTGAACATATGTAAAATGTAAAAGATAGGTGGTTACTGTAAGTATGAGGAGTAGAATTTGCGAATCTTAAGAGAGGGTTTTCCCCTCCACCAATGAGGTTATGTTTTAAGTACAGTTTATCAGTGGATTATACATTAACTAGCTGGCAGATTTTCAAGGACCTCAGTGGAAGGGTGCAACATAGGCCAAAGCAGGTGCCTTTGAATTTTTGGAGCCGATCTGAATTATGGCCTCATTCAGGAATTGTCTTTCACTTTTAATAATATTGCAAGATATTTGACCTTTGCAGAGATCGTTGTTCTTTAAATGACCATCTGGTTGACTTATGTTACTCCTAGTTGTCTTTGGCCATTATGTAGGCTCATTCTGATTGGCCCTTATTGTGTGAAGCCAGTGTCAGTTGTTGTGGTGATTGGCCTATTAAGATAACTAAGGAGCTTTAGAAGACATCCCTCTAGAAATGGCATGCCTCTGAAGCACTCATGTGCCTAAATGACTTGAGTGCTTCTCTTATCTTACACCTTGGGAATGTGTTTACCTGGTTCTGCCTGAGGAAAAGCCTTCTTAAAAAAACAAGACAATTTGCTCATTCTTCATTTGTTTTTTTTTCCTTACAGTCTGCTTTTGCAGACAAATCCCCGGGTCTGTTTACTTCCCCTTTCCCTCCCTCCATGTCATCCTCCCTGTTCATTCCTCTCTTTCTCTCTCTCTCACAGAAGATCAGCGGGCAGCCATGCATGCTCTTGTCTTTCGTCTGTATCTTGCATCCTTGTGCTCTCTTTTTGTGCACTTTTTTCCCCTTCTTTGTTTCTTTTTCTTCTTTTCTTTTTCACCACCCCTTCCTCCCCCTCAGGAAATCTTCATTAATTAGTAATAGAGACTGTGCAGCGACAGTGAAGACTGTGCTCACGAACAAGGAAAAGGGGAACAGAGACGGGCACAGAGATGGCGAGAGATAACAAGAAAAGAGAGAGAGAGCGTGGAGAGAGGGAGAGGGGTTAGGAGTGACATCTAGAGAGATGACAAAAGGAAAGCTTAAAAAAAGATAGAAGGAGATGAGGTGGAAATGAGAGAGAAAAGAAAGGGGGGGGGGCAGGAGAAGGGCAAAGAGCGATCACCTCGCCTGACGTGCCGCGCCGAGCCGTGCCGAGCCGTGCAGTGGCCAGGTTGAATCCCCCAGTGGCCTGAGGATCAGTGGACATTAATCTTTCTGTTTAATGACCCACCGCCGTCTCGGCCGAGTCCGCCAGAGAGACCTGTGGCTGCTGCAGGGACTGCCTCCTGCCACCGCAGAGCCAGTCTCCCAGCCTTCCTTCATTACCAACCCCTCCAGCGCCCATTGTCTCTGCGGCTGTAGGTCCGCCTGCATTCCTGTGTGTCTGAGCGTGTGCGTTTGACTGTTTGTGTGTGGCTCTGTCTCTCTGTGCGTGTGTACTTTTCGCGTGTGGGCATGCGCATGCTCTTGCTTGTGTAATGTGCTCTCTACTGTGGCCAAATGTCAGGCGTTGTGGTTTTCAAAAAAAAATCTTACAGTCTGATGCGCATTGTAGCTTTAAATCATATTGATGACGTAGATTGCCATCAAATGTCTGGAACGATGGAAATGTAAGCAATGTCCGCTTGCGCTGTGAAAATCAAGTGGTGAAAATCAAGTTTGTGATTGACAGTGTGTGGGACACAGCTGTAAAGCTGTTAAATGTCATGCTGTCATGGAGTAGTACAAGAACCTTGCCGTCTCAAATGAACAAGTCTGAATGACCGGCCGGGGGGTGGGGCGCGTGAAAGTGTCACAAGTCATTAGCCGAGCTTGTGTATGTATATATATATATCTGTTTGCGTGGTGCGTGGTCCTGCCTGTCTCGTGCCTCTCCTCTCACTGAGTAGGAGTGCTCATGCGCAGCTAGACCCCACTCCTCAGCTGTGTCACGACCACGCGACCCCAGAAGTCAGATCGGAGGTAGATGAACCTGAACATGTAGCTTGAGGCTTGAGGGGGGGATAACCTACCTAATGCTAATTGCTAAAGTGCACTTTTAGCCTAAGCATCTGAAGTAGCACGGTTTCAGACTGTGTTTTGTGATGCTGCAAGTCTTTTTCCCCTCTACTTTTTCACATTTGGTTGTTATTTTGTTTATTAAACAAGTGTTTGGTTGCTTAGGAACTCTCATAATATTCCTCTGTGTCTGGTTGTATGGAAACTCATTTTTAAGGGCGTGAAAGTGCTCATTATTCACTTAACTCCAAAGCATAAGACTGTGTGTGTGTGTGTGTGTGTGTGCGCTGAACAGCAAGAGGAAAGAGGTTGCACCCTTTGTATTGTTGTGGGTGTTGTCCAGAAGTCTACTCTTGCACTTCCTGTGATAACTGTAGACTCTGCGAGCCTTCAACCCTGCTCTCCCTTCAAGACTGTGGTTTACCTCCCCTGGTGCGTCAATCATGGCTCACATACATGTTGCATGGTTGTGTGTCAAATGTGGCAGCCTAATGTGTGATCTTTTTATTTATTTGGTTTTTATCTGTGTTCTTTTCCAGCAGGCTGCTGCATTACTCTGTGTGTGTGTGTGTGTGTGTGTGTGTGTGTGTGTGTGTGGTATTTTTTTTTTTTTGTATGAGCCAATCTCAGGTGCTCAGTGGCTGTTCTGCACGATGCAGCGCTCTCTCCCTGTGCTGCGGGTCGGGCTACTGCAGGGAGGGGAGGGGTTGACCGTGATAGACGAGTCAGTTAGGAAACGCTGACGGAAAACAGACGGTCCGTCCCTCGCGGCCCCGGCTGCCGGCGGAGGAGGTGTCTGTCCGTGTGGGTGTGAACAAGCAAACAAGTAGTGTACTAAACAGATGTGTATGCTAGCTGGGCGCCTTGTTTTTTTTTTTTTTTTTTTTTTTTTTTTTACAATTTTTTTTCCTTCTCTTTTGCAGCAAAGCACCTTCTAATGATCAATTAACACAGGCTTTTGCAAACATCAGCACTCAACCTCTTTTATTTCCCCTTGCCACCTACCTGATTGTGTAAACACACACACACACACACACACACACACACACACACAGTATGTATATTGAGGAACCTCTCTTTTAGGATATATATTCATACTGTACCGGTGTAGCTCATCTCACTGATCCAGGAACATTTTAGTGGGCTTTGTTGTGCATTGATACAGGCCAGAGGTCATAGCACCAGGCATCAGATCTCTTGCAGAATCAGAAATCAGTGCATACAGGTTATTCACGGAGAACTCTGCCTCAGACAGAGGCTTTTCACCATTGTGGTAACCATCAATCTGCAAGGATGAACTGTCAATGGAATGCACACAGTTCATGAGAGAAAGTGCGTGCGTGCGTGCGTGTGCGCGCTTTTCCTCCCATCTCCTGATGAAATGAATGGTGATGTAATGCTGCATGCTGGAAGCTTACGCCAAGTAGCACATATTTACTGTGTGTTTTTATAATATGGTTACGTAATCCTCCGGCCTATGCCTGCACTAATAAGTATGCTTGCAGAGTGTACATTTTTAAGCTGCAGACAAGTGGCAGATGGGAGCCGGCGGTGGATGTGTGCGCTGTGGAGCTTTTGATGCTTGCAGGCGCAGGCTTGGTGGATAGTCTCCAGACCCGCTCAGCGTTCCAATTCTCTCCCTTACGCTTGAGGCGTGCAGGTTGTCAGCAGGTGTGAAAGCAGATTTTCAATGAGTGTGTGTGTGTGTGTGTTTGAAGATGTGTACTGATAGGTGACTGCATGTGTGTTGGGAAACTGTGCAGATGGACCTGTGTGTTTGTGTGTGTGTGTGTGTGTGTGTGTGTGTGCAGTGCCTGTGTCTGGTAGGGCTTTGAGTTGAAGAACAAGGTCAAACACTCCCAGGGTGCTCCATGCGAGGAAGAGGAGGGTGGAGGCCGAAGGGCTGGGTGAGGAGGATCTTTTCGCCTCAAGGACGGCTGTTAAAATTTCAGACCCTTTAAGTTTCTCTGCAGCTTGTTTACAAGTGCACATGTGAGCAGGAGCCGGCCCTATACTTGTGCTCATGAAAAATACATTAGACTTTCTTTCCGTTTTTAGCTCCCCCTTCTTTGCTCTCTCTCTCCTCTCTTTCTCCCCCCCCCCCATCCCCCTCTCTCCCTCTCTCTCTCCTCCCCCCCCCCTCCCTCTCTCTCCCTCCTCCCTCTCATTCGTCACTTTGCTCCCTCGTGCTGTCGTTGTGATGGCTCAAGACGCATCGTTTTCCTGTTGCGAGAGGGGGAGTATCGAAGCAAAGTCATTAAAGGTCTTTTAATGGGTCCTGTCACAGACAGCCATCTTAATACACTGCAGATAATTATCTCTGCGAGTTATTATATTTGCATTTAAGGACAGCAGAGGGAAGCCTTCCCTTATTCAGGAAGATTTTATTTTATTTTTTTAAACAAAGAAACCTCACACACTGTCGTGCCTCCTGCATCCAATCTATTAGTGCTTTAGTTGGAATCCAGTGGCCTACATTTACATTCACCCTTATGCATTTAGCATACACTTTTATCCCTAAGCGACTTACATTTGTCAATAATCAGTTAGATCAGGGCCAGTATTGCCTAGAGCAACTTGTGGTTAAGTGCCTTGATCGGTGGCGGCTGGGATTCAAACCCACAATTTCCAGGCTACTGTGTTAGTCATGTTTTTCAACCACCACCACTGCTGTCATGGCTACATGATGGCAGCTAAAAATGATTCCATGTGGGCATCCTCTCCTCACCCATCCCCACAGTGCTAATACTTGTGCCCAGGTCCTCATGTAAATGACTTACTTGCATAGAAAGGCAGCTGTGAGGTTTTGTGCTGTTGGTGGTTTTTATTTGAAAACCCCTGACTTGGTTGTTTCCTCAGTCCCCCCCTGTGGTGTGTGTGTGTGTGTGTGTGTGTGTCATGTGGAAGGCGCTTAAGAGCTCTCAGATCTAAGTGGTGGCCGTTAATGAGATCAGCGGAGCATGGAGGCCACAGTCGAGCTCGATCCAGAAACAACCCC
The DNA here is from genome assembly GCA_027481765.1 of Tenualosa thibaudeaui. Lineage (NCBI taxonomy): Eukaryota > Metazoa > Chordata > Actinopteri > Clupeiformes > Clupeidae > Tenualosa > Tenualosa thibaudeaui. The sequence continues at coordinate 5,763,030 of JAIFZK010000009.1, read as the reverse complement.
CCCCATAACAACCACTCCACTCCCACCCTCACCAACCAGCCCCTTGGCACCGTTACCCCAGGTTGAATGTGCTCTGCCTCTCGGAAGCCCAGTTTCACTTGATTCGTCTCACATTGCACCTAACCAGCCTCACCTGGGCAATCCATGCTGGAGGTGTGGTGAGCAGGTTTGTTTGGCCTCCTATTCTAAAGCCAAATGCACTCCTAGAGGTGGAGTTTCATTATGAAGGCATACCACCACATGCTGGAGGGACAAGCACAACAGTTGCCCAGATTCTTGTATATGAAAGGATGCGAGTGAGTGAGAGAGTCTGTGTGTGTGTGTCTGTCTGTCTGTGTGTGTGTGTGTGTTGGCAGGGAGAGGGTTTTGTTAGTATTGGTTATTTCCTCTTTCAAGGAATAAGAGGGAGAATAGTGGAGAAAAATGACTAGTGATTCATCCTGTGTTTCATCTCTTTGTGTTTCTGAGAGCCCCCTCTATCTTCAGTGCCTCCTCTCTTTCACACTCTCCTCCACTCAGAGCTTCTCCCTCTGATCACAGATTGATGATCCGAGACTCTAGCTTTTTTGGTGGCCGCCAGTGAACAAGATGGTCTTACAGAGTTTGCCCTGGTCTCTCAAACTACCTCTTGTCATGGGTATTGCAGGGAGGCCTGTGGGGCTGTGTGTGTGCGCGGTGTCATGGAGAGACCGCAGAAAGTGTCTTGATGCACTCCAGTGCTAGCTGTTGCAGAGGGAATGTTTGACTGGTGTGACAATGAGATGATGGTCGCTGGGGAAAACATCTTTCCCAGGTTTCCCAGAGTGCAAGCGGCAGGCACGTAGACGGCTCATTGTGGAAATACCACTGTTGTGTTCATGCTGCCATCAGTGAGGGGAGACTAAGCTACAGTCAGCTAGTGGCCATAGCAAATGCATAGGCAGTGTACACACGAATATGATTGCTAGTTTGCTAGATTGCTAGACTAGTTTTTTTTTTTTTTTTTTTTTAAAGCTTGCTTAATAACCGTCCTTCTCCCTTGTCTGTCTCTGTCTCTCAGCTGAGGATGACGGGGTGTGGGAGAGCGGCCTGTCATACGAGTGCCGCACGCTCCTGTTCAAAGCCATCCACAACCTGCTGGAGCGCTGCCTGATGAACCGCAGCTTTGTGCGCCTGGGCAAGTGGTTCGTCAAGCCCTATGAGAAGGACGAGAAGCCCATCAACAAGAGGTGAGTCTGTGTCAGTGTCCTCCGCTTCTTATTGTCTCCTGTCTTTCTGTCTGCTTTTCGTTCTTGTTGTCTCTTCCTCTTTTTCTTTTTTTCCCTCTCTCTCTCTCCCTCTCTCTTACTCTCACTCCCCCCATCCACTTTGCTGCCTGTTTCCACCTCCGATATGATTGCATGTCTCCGATGAAGCCTCTTGCTATGTCAGGATGCTTTGAGAGAGCCGTGCAATGGGGACATGTCCTTTTGTTGCCAGCCCCTTCAGGTCCAGTAATTACTCTGCTGATTGAACCAATTAAACACACTCGTCCTGGTCCAGAGATGAAGTCTTTGAAAGCAGCCTTGCAATCCCATCTCTAGAGATACTCTGTGCAACACAACACACACAGAGACACACAGAGACACACACAACAAATTCTACAGAATGCAGGTCAGAGAGCTTGCAATGCTTCAGTAATACTGAGAGGCCGTGTCTAATATCCATGCTGCCGTGCTTCCTCCCTGCGACTGAAAAGAGACGAACAACAGGAGACCTGGGTGGGGGGTGGTAAGGGGCAGAGAACCATAGCTGAGAGGAGGCAAGTGACGCAGGCGGTTATGACTGACGTCTGTCTCTCTTACGCATGTGTGCTTTAATTTAGCCTTGTGGACCAGGTACGGCAGCAGCATGACCTGTGCCTGGCAAATGGGCTTGTTCTAGTGGACAGTCGTTGCTGGGAAAACTAAAAATCCCAAAACTGCCCTTTATGGGTGGCACAGTCTGGCACGTTTAGGTTAGAAATTTGCTCACATTTCTTTGCCCCCTTCCCACTGTTTCTCATAGCTAAGAGTGGCTTGGGGATGCTTCGCTAACTTCCAGTGCACAGCTATAGTTAAAAACTTCTCCTGGTTCCAAGCTCATCACTTGGCCAGATCAATTAACCTATTGCCAGTCAGCTGTGGGAAGCTGTTTACATTGCTGTTGTTTATTGTTTGTATCGGTAAATACATGTAGAATAATGAAGCAGCCTATCAAATATCATATCTATACATGATGTCTGCAATTTGAGCCAAGTTTTAAAGATTAAGTAGAATAGTCAAAACCCAGGCTGTGTAAATGAGGAACAAGTGAAGTGGCTCCAACCAATCAATATATGGCTGTGAGCAGCACAGAGAGGAGGGGTGTAAGGTGATCAACAACCCTTGAGCAGAATGACTGACTGCTCCTTCAGGTGGAGGAAACTGCATGTGCAGGTCGGAACACGCTTTTGAGAAGCATTTATGCTGTGCTGAGGTAAGCTTTGGAACTCTCCATTCAGAAGCCACACACAGTTTTTGTTTCTTCAGACTTGATGCTTGTGGATGCACATAGACTCTGTGTAGTGTGCGTTTTAGCACTTGCCAGAGCTTGACTTGCCACAGCGTAAAGCAGTTCAGTGGCAGGCCGCCGTAGCTCCTGTTCGCCATGATTGCCTCTTCGGGGGCTCTTCGGATTTTCTGACCAAGGCCACAGAAACAATGGAATTTCTTTGGGAATTTTGGGCGCATTCATGGAAGTCTCACCGCTTCAGCTATAAATAACCTTCATGAGAAGACCTCCTCTCATTCTCTCTTCCTTTGCCCCAATCTTCCCCATCTCCCTCTCGCTGTTATACCTCTATGTGTGTGTGGTTAGTCTCCTGTGACTACATTTCAGAGAACCCTAGAAGCCAAGAATGTGTGTTGTTTATTGGTTATTATTTTATTTATTTTTTATGGGCTTAGTAGTTTGCTCTCTGGCTCAATGATTGGAATTTTTTTTTAAAACCAGGCAGAGGCAGATTTGTCTTTGATCTGACTATCGTGCGCCTGTGTAGTTATCAGTGTCTTCCTCTTCCTGTGTGCCTTCACCGCGAGATGTCCACTCGGGACAGAGAGGGAATGTGAAAGAATGAGAGTGTTTGGATCTCCAGCCATGAGAGGCAACTCGTAGCCAACTCGTACGCCTCTCCTGTTAGCATAATCCCTCCTTTTGTTGTGTGTGTGTGTTTCACCGGGGGTGCACTCCATAGCTCTTAGCCCTTGTGTTTTTGTGTATGTGTATGTTTGTTTCCACCAGTGTCATTTTAGTGTTTTTCCCAGCGGGGTCTTTGTAGAACACTAGGTTCTGTCTGTGTGTCCCCCAGAGACCTCCCGCCACAAGGGCGGCGATATCACATCATTAGCAATGCTTTACACCATCATTATCCCTCCCTGCCCCCAAACAGGGAGAGAGAGGCTTTTTTGACATTTTAGCTCGCTAACTCACTCGATTTCTTCTCCCTGTTGATCTTGTTAGCTTGAACATCCCATCACGGTTGGCCGATGGCTGGTGTTTACAAGGGAGAACGTTCTTGGAGCGTTTGGTGGGATTACGCCTGTAAACCTGTTAGATCAGAGGCTGTGTTGTTCCTGGATGTGCTTAACGACACTGACCTGCTAATATCCTCTGCTACAGAAGGGCGGGGCAGCTGCCGCTAAGGGATGCTGGGCCAACCTGTATACCCACAGGAATCACAGAGACTTTTCCAAACCCTCCCCCTCTGCTGGCTGGAGTGTTTTTGACTTATATAGCTTTTGAATTATTATTATGTGACAATACAGTGTTATCTATCGATCTATCCGATTGATTTTTCTTTTGAAATTGTTAATTAATGATCTATTGGTATTTTAAGAAGAATCCATTCCCCTTCTGCGGTCCTGACTCGTAAAACAGGTTGAACATCACTCGTTTATTTATTTATTTATTTATTTTTTAAATCCCTGTCTACCCCCACCTTGCATTCTGAGGGTGTGGTAGTGTTGACACTTGGCCGTGTTGCAGCCTGACCTGCTCTACGCTAATGAGAGGGATAGAGAGAGAGACGCACGGGTCACGCCAGTCCACCACCTTCCCACTGTTTCCCTGCCTGCCTCTCTGGCACCTGCTCAGTGTGGAAACACGATTGGCAGGCAGGCGTTTAAAGGGTGTTGGGACACGTGGGCCAGGGTTGTGTTTGCACAGGGTGGCTTAGACAAGAATGGAGACTAACTGCTGGCACTAGTGTCTCCTTGATGGGTGTCAGTGCATGTGCATATGTGTTTTAAATGTGTGTAAACAGCGTAGTGTGTGTGTGTGTGTGTGTGGTCAGGGTTAAGAGAAGAGCAGTCCTGTGTTAACTGGGACAGCACAAGAGAGAGCCAGAGTGTGTGTGTTTGTGAGAGCTGGCAGGCTGACTGAAGCACTAAATTTATCCCTAGTGTGCACATACACACACACACACACACACACACACACACACCCTGCCTCTCTCAAACTTAGACTCTCTATGCCCTGTAGACAGCCAAGCTGATGCACATTCAGTTTAGACATATGCACTCACACGTAACTGTCCTGAGACCAACACAGACATAAACTGTTCACAGTTTTACTGTCACACACACACACACACACACACACACACACACACACACACACACTCGCACTCACGCATACAGACACTGTGCATGTACACCAGCAGACACGGCAGTCTCTCTAGCAACAGGAGTTGCTTGGAGACAGGCCTGCCATGTGACCATGCGACTCCGTCTGTGGATCTTGTTTCTGGAGGGCTCCGGGAGGGAAGATAAATTGGCCTTTAATATGGCTCCTCAGCACAGGAGAGGGACAGATTAGAGCCCTCTTTTACTGCCTCCCCTTACAGCCACCTCCAACCTAGAAACGCCCAGCACACACACACGCACACAGACGGACACACACACTGGCTCGTACCTTTGTGTTTGTTTTGGGAGGCAGGGGGGCAAGTCTGTGGAAAACAATTCTTCAGCCCCCCCTGCCCATAAACCCAATATGGCCAATGTGAATTCATTACGTAGAAAGTTTTGGACATCATAAAGCTGTAAAAGGCATCCAAGAAATTGGACAAGTTGTTCACTCCTCTGCCCTCCAACTGTCTACATGCACTATGGCTCCAGTCACAGACGCATCCGTCTCAAGTTACCATTGACCTCCATCACCACCCCTCCACACAAACACACTCACACTCCAACCCTGCCCCCAGGGACCATAAGCCCCTCCCCTTTGTATTGACTGAGTCCTCCACCACTCACTCAATGAACCAGTCTAAACTAGAGAACTCTAAATGACAGGGTGGCTAATTCCATGTCCCCCTCTGTTGGTTTGGTTTTTCCCTGGTCAAGTGCCCCTGGTTGCTGATGCCTGTGTTATGCCTGTTATGATCTGTGTGCTTTGCCAACGAGGTTAAGGTGGTGCTTTTGTGTTGATGACTGTTTTGTCAGTCACCTGGTGTTTGCTTGACATCATGTCACCATCACTCAGAGTTTGACAGCCAACCTAGTTATAAAGCTGGCATTTTGGAGATTGAATAAAAATGTTTTGAGCAGGTATTTTTTGAATGGAACACTGCACTGTGGATACAGGGTACATCTTGCTCTGCTGGTATAAGGGCTATCTGGGCCTACTGGGTATCAGATGACCAGGTCCTCATCAGTCTGGAACAGTCTGAGAAAAAGGGCCACACACTGGCATTGATGGGGTACACACACACACACACACACAGATAGTGTACGCAGTGGGTGGCACATGTTTTGTTCCTGTAAATTACCGGAATGCTCTTTATTGTGATTTTTACCTTTCGCGTCCCACTGGGTGAAAATCAAATGCAGATGACCAATTTCTGTCCCACTTACCGCGCTGAACGAGCACTTTCAGGAGAAAAACAGAAATCAAAACGTATGACTTGACATGTCAGACGAGCACTTTAGCAGCCCAGCGGCAGTCAGAGCTACCCAAGTTAAAACCTACCCACGAATAATCCAGAAGTCGCAGTAGGAAAAGAACATGGTCAGTCTTTAGAAAAAGACAACATATTTAAAAACATTGTTACCACAGTAGACATCCCACTTCTGACAACAAAGGGGTTTTATTTGGCTCTTGAGAATAAACTGTGTGTTTGTGGAGGTTTTACACTCGCTTGGGTTCCTAATAAAAACATGCAAGTAACTACGGCTGATCAGGATGAAGCTGAGGCCTCTGATTCAGCCTCTCCTCTCTGAGCTAGCCTACATTCCCCATAATCCCCCAGGGGAGCTTTTTTTGAAGTCTTCACTACTGATTGTGAGCAGAGGGGTTGGAGTGTCGCGCCTGGTACTCGGAGTGCCTTTGTGTGTGTTTTCTTTTCTTTTTTTTTCCTTTTTTCTTTTCTTTGACAGCGCTCTCCACTTACGGCCGAGGTGTCACAGTCTGTGTGAGGTGGCCGAACTCCTTGACTGTCTTGACAGCTCCAGTCTGCCATGAATAAAACCACTCTCACCTCTCTGTTGTGGCTGAGGAGAACGAGCAGTTCAGTAATACGTCTGTGTGTGCATGCATGCATGCCTCTTTGCAAACCTCACTCTCAGAGCAGTGTTGATCCTGTGTAAACTGTACTTTGTGTGGTGGTGTTGGCTTTTGGTTGAGTTTAATGTCGTGTAGAGGCTTTGATGTGTTGTGTGTGTAGATCATATTTGGGGTTTGAGTATTCTGTCTGTGAGAAGTGGGTTACATACCGTTGTGTGTCAGTGTGTTAGCATGGTTGGTTTTTGATATTTCGTTCTCTGAGTGTCCATTGGAAGTGTGCATGTATGGGTTTCAACAATGGGCTGTTCTGTGTTGCGTGTGTGTGTGTGTGTGTGTGTGTATGACCGGAGGTGTGGTCAGGTGGGGCAGTGATCAGCAAGCCCATCATGTGGAGAGAGGGGAATCTCTCTCTCTCTCTCTCTCTCTCTCTCTCTCTCTCTCTCTCTCTCTCTCTCTCTCTCTCTCTCTATCTCTCTCTCTCTCTCTCTCTCTCTCTCTCTCTCTCTCTCTCTCTCTCTCTCTCTCTCCCTTTGTGTGTGGATGGAGCAAGAGAGGGAGGGGAGGGATAGTTGGCAAGGAGTCCCAGCAGCTCATTTTGGCACAGTGGCAACACTGACCTCTACCTGGTTCCCTTAGCAGCAGCCACTTGGCTGTACATGGGGATTCCTCCCTGGAGTCCATCAGATGATCTGTGTGTGTGTGTGTGTGTGTGTTGGAGAGAGAGAGAGACTTAAGGTGAAAGTAAATGTCAGTTGTGTGTTTGGTCATGTCTTTGTTTTGACTGTACGTGTGTGTAAGAGAAGCTCAAGCTTGATTTTTTGGAAAACGAAACTGTGTGTGTGTGTGTGTGTGCGCGTGCGTGTCTGTCAGTCAGGGGAAAGCACAGCTCGCCCCACCCTTGGCTGTCTGCTGGTTGTCAGGAAGTCTGTGGTGACCTACCACACACCGGAAGCCCTTGTGGTGCAAGGGCTTACTGTCACTCAGCAAATGAGGAATTCATTGTGCTTTTCTTTGTCCTTCCCTCCTCTATCTGTCTCTCTCTCTTCTTCTCTGTCCATCACTCGTCCCTCTCTCCCTCTTTCTCTCATGGTGTTTTCTGCCCTTGTTCCTTATATACTCAGCATTTGATGATGCATCATTTTTCCCCCCCCGTGCTTGTGTGTGTCTGTCTGCATGTCAACGATGGGTTGTCACAGCGATGGCTGATTGGCCATCTCTGCTCTGCCTGGTCCTGACCTCATTCACTACTTGTTTGCAGAGGCATCGCTGACTGCCCACATACATCTGCGATGGAGATGTAGATCTCGGCTGAGCCATGTTTGATTTATTTATTTATTTATTTATTCAGCGCGTGAGATAGCAAAAGAAATGAGTCGCTCTGGCTTGATTGTTGTTAATGTAATCTGAATTTGAATTTCAGATGGAGGCAGAAGAGGGGATTAGTCAAATGATTTGGTTGTGTGTGTGTGTGTGTGTGGAGGGAGCTTGTTTTTGTGCTGGGTGTGTGTGTGTTATAGTTGTTTTGAGAGCAGAATTTTTTCAGGCATCTATGCGTGCTGACTGACTGTATGTGCACGTGTATGCTCTTTTGAGTTTGTGTGCATGCGTGTGTGTGTGCACGCCTGCCTGTTGTGTGTCTATCCTCTGTGTGTGTGTGTGTGTGGGCCCAGGAGCAGCGTGCCTGATGGCACGCCTTGTGACTGAAAGTGATTGTGCTGCAGTTTTGAGCAAGCCCCCGCCGGCCTCACTGGAAAGCCTGCGTGTTTGTCACAGATGCAGCAGGGCAGGCAGCCCGTCACCATCTTGCGCTTGCAGTGTGACTGCATCCAGGGACTGCCGCTCAAAGGAAGAGCAGAGCAGAACACTCTTTGCATGTTAAATGACGGTAAACTAAAACTGTTGGAGGCCAGGTCCAGTACACACACTCTCTCTCTCTTTCAGTCTCACTTTTACTCTCTTGCTTTCTTTGCACTCTCTCTCTCTCCCCCTCTCTCCTTTTTTCTCTCACTCCCTCTCTCTCCCCCCTCTCCTCCTCCCTCTCCTTTTCTCTCTCTTTCTCTCGGCCCTAATCAGTGCTCTGCAGATGAGAAAACAACGCGGCCATGTTTGTAGAGCTGGTGAACCATGCCGAAAGAGAGAGATTATCTGAAGTCACTTTAGCCCCCTCTCTAAAACATGCACACTCCTTGGAATAAGTGGCGTGCGCCATTGAACTGTGATCTTGGGACTTGCACTCCAGCGTCCACTTTCAGACCACTCGAGTCTCACTCACTTGAGAAACGCCCACCCCCCAACACACACACACACACACACCCCACCACCACTGTAAGATGCCTTAACAGTGTTGCAGATCCTCTGTGTTTCACCTAAACGGTTCCTCCCAGGAAACGCGACCTGAGGTTTCCGTGTTTAATTGGTTCCTGATGCCAAACCTCTTAAGAGCCCCAGCGGCCATTAGGGGAGTGTTTGTATGTCTGACCTTTTCCCCAGGCCCCCGTTTGGGCCTCCACTCCTACCAACTTGTACTCAGCACTCAGAATGAGGGCTGTGAGTGGGAGAGGATGCACTGTACTTTGCCAAGGGTCTGAGGAGGAAGCACCTCGCTTTGATCCACTTCAGAATTCACAAAGCCCAATTTTTCTCTCTCTCTCTGTGTGTGAGAATCACGTCAGAATGATGTCAGGAGAACGGGAGTAATATGCACACAATACCCTTTCCTGTGTCTCATCTTTCTTTTCTTTGTTTCCTCCCTTGTCTTCTCCCATCCTCCCTTCACTGTTTGTCTTCTGTGCATTTTTTTTGTCACTCTGTCAGTGAACAAATGTGATTGCTTTATGATCCTTGTTCACAGGATTCTTTCTCTCACCATTCTCTTCCCTCGCATTCTCTCTGGCTAGGCCTGATTTAAAGGCTCCAGCCTCAACACTTGCCATGTCAATACTCAGTTCACACCAGCATTTATTTGTACTACATTGCATGGTGTTAATATATTTCCTTGAGTGCTGCTTTTTGTGTTAGCGAGTGTGTGTGTGTGTGTGTGAGTGAGTACACGTACCATATGTCTGCAAGGACGGCACGGGAAGCTGAAGGGCTATGTGTGAAAGACCACATAAGGTGTGTGGGGAGGCAACGTGGGAGCCAGATGTCCCTCAGCTCTGGCCCCAGGGGCAGTAGCAGAGAGGACACTGTTTACACTACTCCTATTCTCACATACACACACACACACACACTCTCTCACTCTTCCACACTGCTGTCATAGTCGTCTGGAGCAATATCACGTGTGCTTCCTTTTACGTCATTGTTTCTGACCGTGCACTGGCTATTTTTGCCCTGGGAGTGCATTGACTGGCTTTTGTGTGTGTGTGTTTGTATTTGTTTTGTCAGCATAAGACAAATTTAAAACCCATTTTCTCTCTCTCTTTTCAGTGAGCATCTCTCGTGCGCCTTCAGCTTCTTCCTGCACGGCGACAGCAATGTGTGCACCAGCGTAGAGATCAACCAGCACCAGCCCGTCTACCACCTCAGCGAGGAGCACCTCACCCTGGCCCAGCAGGCCAGCACCCCCTTCCAAGGTACCCCCTCCCCTCCCCTCCCCTCTCCCATATGCCTGCCTGGACACAGGGACCTCAAACCACCGTCACCAGCAGTAGTCCCACCCTTAGTCATAGCAGGGATCAGCTGGGCATCCAGTTGATTTTTTAACATAACATTTCAAAAAGCAAAATAATCTGATGAACAAATGACACAAATACTAGACAGTGCTGTGTGTGTGTGTGTGTGTTTGTGCATTTGATGCACAGTATGCAGTTAATTTACACTGAGTGGGATTGGTCATAGTGTATTTAGGTTGTTGCCAGCCTTCGCACTGTTTGGCTCAGGGCTTGACGTCAGCCTTCAGGAAGCCGGGATTAGTGTTGGACATATTGTTTACAAATTTCATAATCTTGCGTTCGCATATGTCTGGGGTGTGTGACGTAATAAACGTGCCGTGGTTAAAGGAATAATCCTGTTTTTTTTGTTGTTTTTTTTTAAACTACGTAATCTCCATCTGCTCCATGGCGAACAAATGGCAGATTATCGCAGACAATAATTTCCCATCATCTTGTCTTCACTCGGAAACTGAACGGGAAGCTAGTTTGCACCAAAACACATTTGTAATGGAAGGCAAGTAGTCAGACTACAGCTCCATAAATAAATTTTTTTTCAAGCAACTTCCTTTTTCAGAGCCAACTGACTGTAAGGCCCTGAATTGTTTACTCAGAAGTATGCATTAATTGAGCGCCAAAGCCAAGTAATTTCTTTCGTCTACACTGGGGCTATATACCCCCCGCGGAGAGTTATTTGTGGTCACTCGTTACCAAGTACTTGTTGGCACATTTTTCGCTATGAACGAGATGGAAACAGATAGACATACAGAAGCATAATGTGTGCCAGAATGGCTATTAAAACAAGTCATATGAATCACCATGGAATAGTTCTCATACATCTGATGACTTGTACTGTTTACATGAAGTGTTTTTTATTTAAGTCATCCTGTGTCTCATTTAAACCGTTGGCTCGCCGTACTTCCTGCCTGTTTATTAACATTCATTAAAAGAGACTTTTGTAATGTTATTATTATTAAGCTTTTCAGGTATGGCTACAGCTAAGAGTTGCTCTCCCAATGTGTATTCAGTGCCTTATCAGCAGATGCGAAGTGTAAAAAAATTCCAGATTATTTGTGTAGACAACAAAATGAGTCACTCTGACGTAGTGTGTAAGGGGTGGCTCGTAAGTCCCTTTTATCTGTCTGTGGCGTGGGAACTGCAGCGATCTGTCCTCTGGTGTTTGTATTCATTCTTGTCTTGCAGCGTTAAGGCATGCCGGATTAGAGGTCCAGCCCCACCCATGCACGCTTCGTGCTCTGACCAATGGGGAGAAAGATGCTTTAGGCAACATTTAGGCAGCGTTAGGGTGACTGCAATGAAACGCTTTTTGCAGATGAAAGAGTTGTGTGTGTCTGACTGTAAAAACCTGTGTTGTGCTGTGAGGTAAAAACACATTCGCTCAGCCCTTGGCTGCCGTAGGGCTCTCTTTGTAGGTATGTCTTGATGTGTGCAGTGGGGTGGGGGGAGGTGGCATTATGCAGACTGCATGCAAGCTTTGTGAATAGTTACTGTGCTGTTGGCCAAAATCACATTCAGCAGTGGGGCCTCACACCTCAGGCACTAGTTGCCTTGGTCAAGTGATTTGTACAGAGAAGCCTTGATTACACCAATTCAAATCAGAGCCCAGTCATAAACCAGGTTACTTTTGAAGTGGATATGGAGCCCACAATCGCATTATAAAAAAAAACAAAAAAAAAAACATTGCCCCCTATGAGAATATGCGAGACAGAAAATACCACAGATTTCAACAGCCTTAAAAAAAAGAAAGAAAGTAGAAACAGTTTTCAGTTCTGACAACCTGGGGCAACAGCATTGAACCCTGAGCGAAAAGACAAACTCTTTCGAGGTGTCAGTCGGCAGGAGTCAGCCCCAGAGGCACAGGGGCCTGGAGCTTTAGCATTGGCAAGCTAAAAAAACAAAAGACAAATAAATATAGTTGAACTCATGGAGCAGAGGTGTAAATGAAAAGACCAATAGAGTGAGAGACTACCCATTCATTTCAGTGATTTACTGCTTTACTCAGTGCACCCCCCCCTTCAGGAAAAGAGAAAGAAAGAAATTGACAAGCTGTTTGGTATTGTGGGATGATTCAAATGTCAGGTCTCCACCAACACCTTGTATCTGTCTCTCTTGACTTCATATGAACAGGTTCAAACAAAGCTCCATTCTGTCTCATCAAATAAGTCGTTCAAGGTGGCATTTAGCCAAAAATAGATGCCAAAAATTATTCACAGATATCATTTGAGCATTGAGAAATCTAAAAGCAACATCTGCATCAATTGCATTGAGCACAACGTCCGTTTGATTAGTAGCCTAAAGCCTCACTAATACCTCAGAGAGAAAGCCTTGGGTTTCAATGAGAAGATTTTTCAAGCCGGGGCCTTTTAGGAAAAAAGCCACAGCTTTTCACTTAAGCAATCCTGGTAATAAATATGATGAGAACGAGAGGAGGGTGGCTGTGGAGTCTGGGGCGTGGTGGGGTGGGGGGGCAGGGTTGTGATTTCTGGCTTTTACTCGCTCTCTTATGCCTCTCCCTCCTCTTCTCCCTCAGCCAATTTCCTCTCCTCCATCTCCCTTTTTTTTCCTTTTCTTTTTCTCCCCTTCATGTTTACTCCAAGCATCTCCCCCACCCCCCACCCCATTAGTTGTAGTCGTTGGTAGTGGTGGTGGTGTTAGTGGTGGTCTGAAAGGTGTGTGTAATTAGTAGGGCTGAAAAGCAGCATGGCAACCAGTTTATAAGAACAGCGTCTTCGACAATAAAGCAGGGCAGAACAAAGGAGGATGATCATGGGAGAGTCTGCTGAGAGAGAGAGGGAGAGAGAGAAAGAAGAGAGAGGTTGAGCGACTGGGCTCCAAGAACAGGGTTCATTACACACAGCACAATCCCTCAAGCCCACCTATTACCTCCAGTCCATAGTCACCCTTTTTAGTAGCCTCTCTTTCACACACACACACACACACACACACTCACACTCATGCTTGCACATTTTTATGCATACACACCAACACGCTGATTTCTCTATTTCCCCTCCTCGTTCCATCTCTGGCTGTTCCTTTTAGTAGAGGAAACCGCAAGTGATCGCACCTTTTTTTGTATCATGTCTCTTAAAGCGATTGGACACCATGGCCTCTCGCTCCCCTGCAGTTCCGCCGATGCGGGCGAGCACTCTGGACACCGGCCACTGTCAAGCAGCGACTGGTGAAAGGCTGCATCCCGTTGCAAGCGACGGGTTAATGAGCTCTGGTCCTCTCCAAGCGAACAAGCCTCATTGTGTCCTGGCCATTTATACATTCATCTCAACCATGGCCCCCTTCGTCTTCACTGACCCGCTCTCTTCCCCTCCATCCTGCCCCCACTTCCTGTGGCGTTTGCAGCGGAGGAGGTGTTTGACCCACTATTTGCATCTTAATTAATAAAAGAAGCTGAATTGAACTGAGCTGAACTCGGTGGGCTGGCTGGTTGATCTCTTAAAGGTTCAGTCAGTAATGTCCTTTCAATCTGTTTTTTTTTTTTTTTTTTTAAATGAAAGATTGATGATGTTTGAGCTTAAAACTTCTGTGATTGGCCTGGATTGTTGATGACACAGTCTGGGCCACTGTGTTTGTTTACTGTTTTTAGCGCCTGCACTATGTAAACACTAGAGCTTTTTTAGCTCAAACGCTGACTGAGGAGCAGTTTGCTTAAAATGACGGAATGTCTATCGGATTGCCGGTGGGAAATACACATTTCGTGTTAAAATGTCTAATTTCTGAAATACTAATCCTGTGGTTTGCCGTAGAAGCCTTTTGAATTTATCTAAATATTTATTTGGCAACTATTGAGAGGTTCAGGTGAATTTACTGTTTCCCTTTCTGGCTTTTGTGGATTTAATGGTCACAGATCAGGAAATTGGTTGTTCCCCCGTGCCTAACAAATTTTCCGTGCAATGTCCCCCCCGTCATGAGTTAGCTACTAGCCCACATCAAGACGAGCGTCTGGTTTCCCTGGCGGTGTTTACGAGTCCCCTCTCTCTCTCTTACTCTGACAGGCCCCCTTTAGAGCTTAGCAAAGCGACAAACCGTTTCCAGGATATGACCTCATAAAGCTGTGCTCTGTGAATGTAATGAACTCGCAGCTCATTTAACTGATCTTAGCATATTTGACATGTCTTCAGGGTTCTGGGGTTAAAGAGATGAAAATAGGGGGGGATGCAGCCACAGAGAGAGAGAGCGAGCGAGAGAGATGAAAAGACTGATGGAAGAAGACGACGGCTGCCCTGTCAAGATCAGATCTCTGGCAAGCGTTGCTTTTTATGAGTAAATGAGAGCACATTAAACATGCCTAGCCCCTTGTCTGCCTCCTCCTCCTCCTCCTCCTTCTCCTCCTCCTCCCGAAATGAAATAAAGAAATCAAATATGCCTTCTGAAATGCAATAAAGGCAGGCAGGAGGGGTAGACGTCTGGCCTGCTGAAGAACCCCGTATTCTGCTGAGATGCAAATGATGACCTTACATCTGTCACATTCGCACAAGGGACCCGCTTGTTTACCGTCAATAGTGTGAATTTTTTTTTTTCCTTCCCCCCCGACCGAGCCGGAGCTGGTACATACTGATGAGCCACAGGGCTGTCAGGAGCAGCCAACAGAGGGGGGAGGGGGAATGGATGGATGTGGTGTGTGTGTGTGTGTGTGTGTGTGTGTGGGGGTGGGGGTGGGGGTGGGGGAGGGTGGGGGGGGGCGTGGCTCAGGGATTTGGGACACGGCGTCTTGTGTAATCGCCAGCGTGTCAAATATTAAAATGATCCTCCAGTGCTGCCATTACTTCTGGGCTGAGCTGCCCCCATCCCCTCCCTCCTCCTCCTCCATACAGAATTCCTTCTCCTTCCACACAGACAAACTCCTCTGCAAACATACACACTCTGTCAGTCAGTGAAATCCTGCCATCTCATGTCGATTGAGCAAACACACTTGGACAGAAAGCCAGACATGTTTTACCCATTGGCATGTAATGTGAAAGTGGGAGGCGTGTGTGTGTGTGCACTTTAGGCTAAAGGTTAAGCTTCTCTAACGCCTATAAGCTGAACATTCCGTCGGACTGCCCCCCCCCCCCTCCTGCCCATGCCAGAGGAATGCTCATAGCAACCAGCATCGTTTCTCTCTCTCACTCATACACACCTTTTGTCTTTCACTCTCTCTCTTTCCCTCCCTCCCTCTGTTCCTCACCTCAATGCTGGACACACATGGATTTCTGTCTGAAGGGCACGTATGGGGCATGCTAATGGTATCACAAGAGAAAGGATAGATGGATTTCTCTCTCTCTCCCTGTCTCTCTCTCTCTCCCCCCTCCCTCCCAGTCTCTATCCCCCTCTCGCCTGTGGAAGTGTAATTTTGACCAGCCACCCACTGATCAATACCCAGCCATAAGAATGGTCAGGAGAGGGGAGAGGACAGGAATGAAGACTTGACTGATGTGAGGCAGGAATAGAAAAGAGAAACTAGAGAGATGCAACAGACAAGAGGAGGAGGGGAACACCCCAATCCCCCCCGACACACACACACACATTTCACATCCACATTCACACATCTGTTCACACACACACACACCTGTTTAGTTCCTTTGTTTTAGGCTTTGCGATGTATTTGGGAATTTATCCAATGCAAGTTTGATCAGCCGAAAATCTCACACAGGATCATTTGGTCAGTGATCACATACCAGCAGCAGTCGCTGTACTCAATACAGTGGAATCACACAGTAACTATTTGGTCTCATGCATGTGACCTAACTACCACATGGGAGATCCAGTTAGACCAGGATGCTCTCCAAGTGAGGGTGATTCCCCCCCCCACACACACACACATGCACGCACACACACACCATTCGGGGGCTGCAGCTTCCGCTCTGTACACTCCGCTCAGCAAGACGGCACCGTTTATGAGCGGGTTTGTGTGTTTATGGGCTTTGAATGGGCACTTCTGGCCAGTCATCAAGGCCAGAATTGCTTTCAAAAGGCTGCTCTCCTTCCCTCCGTGGTGTGTGTGTGGGAAGACACTTGTTGGGTCGTTTTTGTGCGGAGACGGGGAGAGATTTCGCCGTGGGCCTCATCTGACCATACAGGTGATGGAGCTATAGCTGCGTGAGGGTGATAACAAGCGATGGCGGTTGGTGTGAGAGGAGCTTCTTCATCTTGTTTAGATGGGCATTGAATTTGTGATGGGTTGTGTAGGATGCAAGTGGATTACACACACACACACACACACACACACACACACACTCATACTTTCTTTTGCTTACTCTAATCCCCTCACAGTAATTCTCAGTCCATTTGGGCTGAACGGGACACTGACGGGCCAGTCGTTTAAGCTGTCGGACCCGCCCACCCAGAAGCTCATTGAGGAGTGGAACCAGTTCTATCCCATAAGCCCCAGCGCCAAGGAGAATGCTGAGGACAAGATGGAGGACACGGACTGGGAGGACGACTCCCTGGCTGCGGTCGAGGTCCTTGTCGGTAAGATATGCTTTTTGTCCGTTGCGTCGTACACAGACAAAAGCCATTAATCAGCGTTTGCTATTTAACAGTGACCAAGTGAGACCCTCTGTGTCTGCATAGCTTCACTGAAATAAGAATAAGGGTTTGAATAATGATTTGGTTCACTGAATGAATAATTAAATTCACTGATTAAAATGGCTTAATTAGACCCACGCTAATGAAATTAATCGCTCTGGTTTGAGCAGGTGGCGTGCGGATGGTTTACCCCGCGTGCTTGGTGCTGGTGCCCCAGTCGGACATCCCCATCGTGGTGCCAGCAGGGGCCTCCCACGGCTCGGCCGTTTATTCGGGTGGCCACCAAGTGCCTGTGTCCCAGCGCGACCCAGCCATCTCGTCGGTCACCCTTACCCCACCCACCTCGCCCGAAGAGGCCCAGACAGGTAGGAGGAGCTAGAAGCTCATTTCAGAAACATGGGGAATAACGGCAAGAGGAAATTTACTAAGAAAATCTTGAATGACTAATCTAATCTTGGGTTCCCTCTGGAACTTGTAATATAGAATCAAATGGCACTTTTAATCTATGTAGTCATTTGGTCCAAGTGTCAAATCACATTTCCTGAGTAAAATTGTATAGTCTCTTCAGTGGAGAATGGTTGCGGCTAACAGTCACTTGTTTTAGTTTGATATTGTGCTTGTTGGGAAGTCAATTTGTTCACTGCCCCTTATGTCCCCTCTCTCTTTCTTTTTCTCTTTATCCATCTCTCTCTTTCTCTTCCTCTCTCTCTCTCTCTCTCTCCTTCCTTCTCCTGTCTCCTCCAGTGGACTCCCAGTCTGCTCAGAAGTGGGTGAAGCTGTCCTCAGTGATGGACGGCTTCAGCACTGACACCACCAGCCACCACGGTGGCAAGATTCCCCGTCGCATGGCCAGCCAGGTGGTGGAGCGCGTCTGGCAGGAGTGCAACCTCAATCGCACGCAGAACAAGTAAGCCCCCCCTCCCCCATCACAGCACCACACCAGACCACAACAAGCAGGCTCACTCAAGCGATCACAGATTCAAGCTCATGTCATGCTACCTCAGTAGAATCTATATTGAACTGATACCAGCTGCCTACACAAGTGACTCGGGCCATGGTGAGGTTGGACGTTTTCACTTTGGCATAAGCATGTCTGTGTCTTTGTAGTTCAGCATCAAAACTTCTGTTTGAGCCAAAAAAAACAACAAAAAAGCATTTTTAGTCACAAACTTGACCTTCTGTAAAAGTCACTTTGGCCAACGTGTAAAAGTCAACTAGTAACAGACACCATATTCCTGCTAAGTATTGGAAACAAAAATACCCTGAGGCAATTCAACAAACATTGACAAGCTATTTCTTAATGAAGTAGACAGCTTGCTTGTTGAACATCTGCTGTGCTTTGGCATATGTTGTTCCTATGGCGCAGATTAAACACACTAAGCATAAATCGGTCTCAGTATGCATCATTAGTGTTTTTAAGCACCGTAGCAAGTCTGTCTGGCATGATCAGTCAAGCCCAGAAAGCCCTGTATTTGGTGTGGTGATCTAGGTGCACTGAATTCACCTATAGCACACTGGAAGAGGGGTATACCTTGACATGCTTAAGTGAACATTGTGAGAGCATGATGTATATGCGGTCAACAGTGCTTGACTGGGTCGAGAGAGAGTGTGCCTCTGATCGACTCAGTTTCAGGTTTCTCTTTTCTCCCCCTTCACCCCCCTTTCTTCTCCGTGGGCACAGATGTGTTTGAACCTGACTCGAGCTTTGTCGTCACTCATATGCTTTAGCAGGACCACCAGGAGAATTGCATACACGCTGTAAACAAGACCGCCTGAGTCATCATGCTGGGTGAATTATAGCAAAAAGAAAAAAAAAAAAAAAAAAGAGTGCAGCAGGAATTCTTAGCATTTACTGAAGTATCAGCAAAAATCGGTGGTGACCAATAACTGTTGACAAAGGTGAACTTTATGTATGTTGATTGATTCCTTAGAAACAGGTCACTCAACCCTCATTTCATCTCTGTCTCTCTCTCTCTCTCCCTCCCCCCCAGACGGAAATTTTCTGTGACGGCCAATGGTACCACAGAGGCGGACGTCCCAGAGAAAGTGGGGGCGTGGGACTTTGTCGAGGCCACGCAGAGGACCACCTGCATCTGCTCCAGGTACACGGCTCCATCCGATCGATGGCCAGTAGCTCGAGTAGCGGGGTGTGGGGTTTTATTTGACACAAAGTTGGTCACACCTGGCTGTGACCCTGTGAGTCAGTGATAGGCACATCCTCTCTCGAGGGAACAGGTAGTAATGGATGGGTAGTAGCAGCCTTGTCACTCTTGTCACTCTTTACACTTTAGTTACCACGCTGGTGTTTGGGGGGGTGGGCGGTGAAAATCACTTCAGCTTGCATTGCATTGTAGAGCTTATTTATCTGTGTAATGGCTGAACGATTTCCCAAGGTGACACTGACTAAGCTGACAAGGCGGTGTCCTGCTACCTGGTTTTGCATGGCTGCTGGGCATTGGGGTGGTTAGGAAGAGAAGGGGGGTGATTTTGTGTAGAGTGGGACTGCAGCTCCATCAACTCCCACTGGGGGCCTCTGGAGCTTCCCTCACACCTCTGCCGGTGGGGCCCGCCAAGCAAAAAGTCTGGAGTCAGCGTCTCGCTGTCCTCCACAGAGAGAGAGGCAAAATAAAACCCCACACTACACCACAAGAGACACTGAAATAGACCTTGCTCCTCTCCACACACACACACACACACACACACAAACAAACAAACAATAGAGCATACAGTGCACCTTCCAGATATTTTCAGGGAGTGTGCCCTCCGCCCTTCTGCTGTGTGTGTGTGTGTGTGCGCGCGCGCATGCTGTTGCATTTTTTCCCCCACCTTTTTGATCTGAAGGAAATGTTTGAGTGGCACATACCTAGAGGCTTGTATCAGTCCAGTTTCTGTCTTGCATTCGTTATTCTAGTCGCGGCGCCAGCCAGCGCCTCTACAGCACACCAGAGCCCCGACTCAAGGCCGTCCGGGAAGGGAATAGCCAAGCGGAATAACTGCCTTGGCCATTTTGGCCTGCTCGCTCGCTCGTTCACTGCCTGCAAGAGTTGGAGCCGCCACCCCCTCGCTGCCACTGCCTCAGCAGTGAATGCGGTTGCTGTAGGCGAGGTGCAGCGCAGGTCTGAGTAAGAGAGCTGTCTAGTCAGTGCTGGCCACTTCTCAGCTCTCCTCCGTAAGGGCAAGAAGAGAGATCTAGGAAGTGAAACAGTCTGTCAGAGCTGCAGCTCTCACTCCATTAGCAAGATGGAGAGAGAGGGAGAGATGGAAAGAGGGAAGGAGGGGAAATAGTTTGTCAAAAGGCACGCAGGACTGGAGGTGGAGATGGCTGTGTGGCTGGACACGACGCGACACGAAGCAAGCAGACTGCGTAGTGAAAGTGAAAATAAGGGAGGGGTGGAAAGCAGGGCATCTTAAGATGGACACAAATGGCCTGCAGCAGTCTAATTGACGTCAGTCTCCTCTTCCTCCTCCTCCTCCTCGACACAGCTGAGCTGAAGAACAGAGGCTGTCTTCTATGACACAGTCGCAGCCACATTTGTTATGGCACTCTGCAGTCAAGTGCATTTTAAGGCAAACTCAGATGTGCTTGGCATTTAATGCCTTCCCTGCTGAGAGTGTGTGTGTGTGTGGGTGGGTGTATACACACATACATGTGTGGGGGTGCTTGTTTATTCACTGCAGTAGTCTGAAGTAGGGCTGTCCTATTGAGGATGTTGCCAAGAGGGAAGTCTGGCCAGGTTGCACTGCATGGGAAAGGACCCAGTGTCTAAAGGTGACATTGAAAAAGGGGTTTCCTCCGCGTGTGTGTAGACAGACAGCCTAAATAATGTGAGTAAGTCACTTGGGTATATGCATCTCTGGGTGTTAGTAAGTATAGCACTTAAAATTTTACCTCAGTGTGCAGTGTGTGTATTTACGTGTTCAGATAAATACATATATTTTGCATTTCAGTTCTTATTTATCAATATAGTCATGTGTTTGTTGAGTTCTGAAATAACATTACTCTTAGGCATGCCTTTATACTCCCAGACATATATACGCACACACACACACAGACAGTTGGCTTGACCACAAGAGGCCGTTGCGGTCAGGTCATGACACACATGCCCCCTCTCGGGGGGTCTAAATAAAGAACTGCTCTCCTGACCCCGATCCAACCCCACTTGAGGCAAACATCAACAGCTCTGCTCCAGAGATCCACATGTAGAGACCCACCCCCTCATCTTTACTCTGTCACTCTGGCCAGTCACATGTCTGCACAAAGGGCAGTGTGTTCACAAGTTAATGGCACACTTAGCACCACATATCAAACATGCTTCTAAATGTGTTAGATGGTGGGTGTGAAAATGTTTTTTCCATGGCTTCCAAAGTTGTTTTTCTTCATTGTGTTTCATCATTGAAGTTCTGTGAAAAGTGTGTGTGTGTGTATTGCAGATTCTGTGGGGGCTTGGATATTTATTATTTTTCTTTTCTTGTTTGTAGGCATAAAAGTCTGAAGCAGCGAGCGGGCGTTCCTCCGGGGCAGCCGGCCAGCGCAGGCCAGGCCCCTCCACCGCCCACCAAGCACAAGACGGGCGAGAAGCCTGAGAAGGCCGAGAAGCAGCAGAAGCGCCCGCAGACGCCCTTCCACCACCGCAGCTCCACCTGCGAGGACGTGGCCCTGGAACCCGACGCCTCCGGCCAGCGGCTGGCCCTCCGGGGCCCAGACAGCGGAGGCGGCGCCGGTCCTGCCGCGGCCGCCCGGTTCCCCGGACTTCGGGGCACCGAGGTCGGCTCCGTCTCGTCCAAGCCCCCCCAGCTGCACGGCGGAGCCGCCGGAAGCGGCAACGGTGGAGGAGGAGGAGCCGGTTCTGTTGGAGCGGCGGGCCCCGGGGGTTCCTCGGAGATGGCCGGCTCGCCCCAGCCGCCTCCGCTGAGCCCGCACCCGTGTGGCGAACGCAGCGAAGAGACGCCATCCGACGCCCTCAAGAACCCCTCCACGCCGCACAGCCAACACTTCTACCCAGCGCCGCCGTCCTCCGAGCCCTGCCTGCTGCCGCAGCAGAAAGGCGCACCTGGCGTTGGCGGGGAGGAGCCCCGGCTGGAGCCGCTGGCGCCGCCCTTCCACCCGGCCGTGGTGGCCGCTTACCCCGAGCCCCTTGAACCCACCGTCTACGTGGGCGCAGCGGTGAGCCTGGAGGAGGAGGCCGGAGGCGGTGCCGGTGCCGGTGCCGGAGGGAGCCACGCCCCCTGGCGCTTCTTCAACCTGCCGCGGAGGAAAGATGCCGAGTTCCCCACGCCGGGCCTGCCTGGCGACAAGCTTCGCGAGGAAGCCGCGTTTGGCCAAGACGGCACCGTGTCAGTCACTGAGTGAGTGAATCTGATGTGATCTGATGTGTTGCTCTGTTTGTTCGACTGTTGGCTCAGTGTGAGGGTGGCAGTTGTTTACAGTGGGAGGAGAGATGGCAAAAAGAAGTGTAGGCGGTGCAGCTGCGTACACACCCCCTGACCCAGCCCACAGAGAGACAAACACACACACACACACACACACCCATGTTGAGTTGGTGCCCCTAATCCCACATATCCCAACCCCCCACATCTCTCTGCATTCCTCTTGACCCTGCCAACGACAGTTAGACAAACTCCCAGCCACCCCCACCCACCCCTCCTCTGCACCTCATGGTCAATATGTTGTGTCCAACAAGGGAGGAGCGATGGGACGGACAGAAAATGTTTTTGAACGAGCTATGGTGTACTCTCTCCCTCCCTCTACGCACTCCCTCCCTCTCTTCACTCACTCTCTCTGTCTCTCTCCCACCCGCTCAGAATGTTCTCTCTCTGTGTCCAGTGTGTTGGCCTCGCTACGTTAATCTCCTGCTATGCACTCTTTTGACATCATACAGCACCAATGTGCAGGGCCAGCACTGCTGCTCATAGAATGAGTTTACCCCCCCCCCCTCCCCCCACACACACACACGTACGCATGCACATGACAAATAAAAAACCCCTATGAAATTGACCCTGCATGCTGGTCCATTTTGTTAGTAAACAAACGTTCAAGTATACTGCTGCATGCACGTTGCATGTCTGAAAGTCAGTCAGAAATCAACTTCATCCCCAGTTTACAATGAACTTTCAGGGCTGTTGAGGCTTGAACTTGTAAGCCCAGGAACAGTTGGTCTCGCCTGAACACCATGTAACTGAGTCTCGGCAGGCTGTCCTTGTATTCAAATGTTTGATCTCTTATGACTGTGCTTGCCTGCTGCATAGAAATGGAGAGCTGGGAATAGCAGTGAGCATCATGCCTCCTTGTGGGGTGCCCAGTGATGCACCCATTTCTAGAGATGCTATTCTATGCTGCAATGATCCGATTATGGACGTCACTCTGTTTTCAACACAGCATCCTAATTTATTAAACATACCAGACAGAGAGCAGACAGTGTGTGTGTGTGTGTGGGGGGGGTGATGTTTCCATGGCTTTAGTTGGTCATCTAGGGTGTAACCGGTAGTGTGGTGGTTGTTGGGTTTTGCAGCAGCCTTTGACAGACGGGGTTGTGAAAATAGTCAGCATTTATTTCCATCCACCTCTGCTAGTCATCTGCTATTAATACCCACCGTTTGGTAGCGCCGGGCAAATGCGTGCCTAATACCAGCATCCAAGCCTGCATATACTGTATTCCCCGCAGGGAGTGCTTTGCTAAGCCTCGTATTTGACTTCATGAAGTGTGAAATGTGTAACCTTAGGTGTGGATGTTCTCCCAGGCCACTTTTACAGCTGTGTGTGTGTGTGTGTGTGTGTGTGTGTGTGTGTGTGTGTGTGTGTGTGTGTTCGTTCATGCAGTTATGTAATTCATATGCACATGATGCTCTCCCCCACCATTAGATGGTTGTCATGACTACATTTACTATGCACTCCAACATAGTGGTGATGTTTGTTTTTTTTTTTCAAAAGCAAGAGACTGTGGAGTACTAGTGAAATACATATTTAGTATTGAGCTCCTTAATGTCCAGATAAAAGGTTGCCTCCACCCACTGCACCATATCTCACCCATCATTACATGGAAAGAAAGATTAGATTGCAGGCTTTATAATGTGTTTAACAAGAAGGAAGGAAAGAAAGAAAGAAAGAAAGAAAGGGGAGTAAAGAAGGACCGACTGCATGGCAGAGTTTGTGGACAGAGCTCTCGGTCGTGTTGGCCCGGGCTGAAGCGTTGCTGGCGCTTCTCTGTCTGGCCACACAGAGGGGGAGGTTTCTCTCCAGCGTTTGCTCTTGTCCTCCCTGTCTCCTCCCTCACTCACTCCACTTACTCCTCTTGTTTCTCAAGGACATTCCTCACCCTTGTCTTTCACTCTGTTCTTGTGCTCCGTCTCTTCCTCACCCCTCCAGCCCCCCTGGACTCTGCCCTGGTCTGGTGTAACCCGCAGGGCTGTAAGTGAAACTGCCCCAAGATCAGTGACCAGTCGTCGCTTATCAGGGTGCCAGCCCGCTGTGAGTGCGTGTGTGTGTTTATAGGAGGACACAAGCTCAGATAGCACAAGCTCACCCCTTTGAAGAATCAGACACCATCTTCACTCCTGAGAGAAACCTAAAAGCAAGTCCAGAGTCTGGGCTGGAAGGCCTGTGACCATCCCACACTATTACTGGGGCTGTTTATCGGAGCTTGTGTTAAAACCACATTATGTTCACCACATGTAGCTGTGCTGTATGTCATATCCACTACAACTAATTTCCTCCTGAAGTCCTAATGGATGATGTAACGCCTTATGGTCTGTACTGAGCCACTTGCACTGTAATGCTGTTGTAATGTGCTGTATGAGATTTTAAGAGTGTGTGTGTGTGTGTGTTCCTTAGGATGATGGCCACATCAAAGAAGCCCCTGAAGGTTTCCGAGGAGCGCGTGCAGATGTACCTGCAGCAGAGGAACAAGTACCTGTCCTCAGCCACCATTGTCGATGGCGACCATGAGCCCGAGGTGGATCCGTACGCTTTTGAGGACGGCGACGTCAAGTTCTTCTTTCCCAACGAGCGCAAGGACAAGACTGGCCGTGAGCGTGAACCTGGGAGAAAACACAAGGTGGGCCCTCTTCACGGACTCTTCTCTCGTTTCCCTTTCTGTCTAGTTCTCTCTCTCTCCCCCCCTTCTTATTTGGTGCTCTTGTTGTTTTTGGTGCTCTCTCATTTCTCGTTACCCTTCTTTGCCCACCTGCTCTTCCTCTACTTCTCCAACTTTTTTTTTTTTTTAATTTCTCTGTAATTCTGCAACATCCAGGCTCTATTTCTGTGCCTCTTAAAAAAGCACGTACAAAAATCCCTCACTGAGGGCAACTGAGAGGCCGCTCTTTTTAAGCCTCTTCCCTGCTCACTCACTGCTATGCTCCTTGGTGCAGAAGAATATTAGCTGAATGCAAGCAGCCTTGCGGTGCTACGTAGTAGTTTTAATCTTCAAGGTGGCCGCAATGAATGCTGTTGACCTAGATAATAGAGCAGAACATGGATGTCCACAGAGGTAAAGAGTAAAAAGTCTCTGAGAGTCTTTGCTCAGGTAGTTGAAGGCTAAAAGGGTTATGCCCGACTACCCAACTGTGAGCCTTCGAATCTGTTCCCCCCCGGTCATAGCAGTTTTCTGATCACTTCATTTATACACAGCAGCAGACTCCACTTTAATGAGGCCCTTGACACCTGCGTGCGTCCTCTCCAACTGAGACGGACAGAAGGATGCTCGTCGGCCGCCGCTGCAGCGTCCATTGTCCTCCCCAGCGTGGTCGCAGGAGCGGCAGGCTAGTGTTGTTCAGTGGCGCTGGTTAAGTGAGAGTCCGGTGCCAGCAGACGTGGAGGAATCTAGGCAGCACACAGGCACACACTAAGGGGAGATGACTGAAGCAGGCACACACAAAACACTAAAGTGCCGATAGCAATACAGGTGGCGGCATGATACAGTGTGTGTGTGTGTGTGTGTGTGTGAGAGCCACTGGACTGCTGTGCTATTTATTTATGTATTTATTTATAAATCCTCCTTCTGCTTCCTATAAGAGGATGCCATCATTAGTGCTGTTCAGTGCTTGGCGTTTTCCTTCTATTCCCTGCCTTGCTGCTGGCTGGGACTGGGGAGGACTGTATGGACAAACAGATTAAAAACCTCTCGTACTGATAATGCCCTCAGGCGTAATGAAATCAATGGCTAGAACATAGCATTCACTCTCAGCACTAGACACTGTGTGTGTGTGTGTGTGCGTGCGTGCGTGCGTGTGTCTGTACAAGCAGATCCATGTGCAGCAACAGACTTACTAAAGAGGGTTTTTTTTTTTTTTTTTTTGGCCGTTGTCTATCTGATGGTCTCTAATTGTAGGCGCACCGTAAGCAGAAGCTTGTTTTTGTCCAGCTTGTTCTCTAAAGTGTGTGGATAAACAAGACATAGAGATGTCTCCCTTTCAGTGCGCAAAGTGGCAAGGATGCACTTTCATTGAGACTAGGCTTTGTTTGGTAACAGTCAAGCCAGGCTGATGCACTTTGAAGGTTTACAAACACTAAATGTTAGGGCTGTTTGTGATGTTGCAATGATGAATGAAGAAATAGTCAGTTTGATGACTTATTTTTAGGCTGAAGTCCAGAATTGTATGATGGAATGTTTTTTTTTTTTTTTTTTTTGCTGTTTTTCCTTGTTTAATCTCTGTGTGTGCATTATCACATAGACAATAATTAATCAGTATAATTGAGAATTAATCAGTATAATTGTTTCTTTCTTGCAGGGGGAGGATGGTGGATCAGGACCTTCAGACGGTGAGAACCTCGTTTTTGTTTTTGCAGTCATTCATTCTTTTGGCAGCTCACATGGTGTTAAGGTGCAATGACCCAGCAGCTTTTGCAAGCACCCCTTTGAGCATTATTTCAGTCATTTAGCTCTTCGACTTCTAGCCAGGCTAGCACTTTCCTCAGCCAAAAAGTTTGTTGGACCAATCAGTGAACAGAGAGAGGGCTATGTGGGGCCTCGGTGGGAGACCTGAAAGCGATGTCACAACAGTTGTGCATTGTGGTTGAAGGCATGCCCAATAGTTTTAGAGTTCACAGAAGTGGTCTCTCCACCAGGAAGCTAATGTATGCCTTTTGAGAGGGGCCAGACTCTTTGCAAAAAGTGAAACGACATGAGTCTGAATCCTGATGCTATTTGATCTCTGTAGCTGAGACAACAATCTCTGGTGAGTTACCAGGTTAAGGGTCACCATTCTCTTTTGGGAAGTGTTATGTACTCGATACAAAAAACTTTTTTTGTTTGTTTGCTTTTGTTATCCACTAGCAGACGCTGATCTTTGTGGGAGAGGCTGTGTGAGGTGATGTTGCATTAAGAGAGCCAAAACTCGAAAGGCTTCACAGTGCTTGTTTTACAAGTTGGCCTTTTCATTTCTAAATACTTTAATGCCTCTGGGATAATCTTGTGCACTGATCATAATCTGCTGGAGGGAAAGGAACAGTGAGGCTGGAATTCGGAACGGAAGCGAAGGGCTTTTTGATTGGCTTAAGCGTTCAACAAAAGCCTTGGCTGGTCGTCATCTTTTGAATATTTGTAGAGCTGTAAGTGTTGTGTGTGTTAATGCCTATGTGTGTGTTGGCCTCCCCCACAGATGGACAGCGTGCGACACCCCACGGCCGCACTGCCCCCGCCAGCCTGATCCACGACAAAGACCTGGCGGTCTCCATGAACGACCTGGACAACCTCTTCAACTCGGACGAGGATGAGCTCACGGTCAGTGTCTCCATCCCTTCCCTTCCCCAACGCTGCAACACACACAGACACACACACACTTGTTGCTGCCAAACCAGAAGAAGCCCAATAGCTGTAGCACTACCCCACAATCTTCTGTGGTACGGAGGTGTTCCATCACCGTTCCCCCCAAGTCGAAGCACCACTGCTGGTGGCAGCTACTGCTCCTGTTCCAGCAGGGCTCCCTTTGCCTGGGCTGCCAGAATGATGGCATGAATGGGCATAGCCGTAAAAAGGCCTCTCCTTGGCTGGGAGTGAGTGGGCTTTCTGAAGTACTGAGCCAGCCACAGTGGAGACCGGAGAGGGATGGAGGCGGGGTGGGGGTTGGGGAACAAGTCTTAGCCAGCGTTGAGCAGTGTGGCTCGACTGTGCGGGCCTCTTCTGATCAAGCTCTTTTTTTTTTTTTTTTAATCTCTCCATCCCTCCAAATATCGTTCTCATAAAATGCCACGTCTTGGCAGCCTGCTTGTGGGAATTTCTTTTTCTTTTTTTCTTTCTCCTCCTCTCTCTTCCCCTTCTCTCTGCCCTTCTTAGAATTTCCGGTCATTTTTGGCTCTATCGACAGCTCTTAAAGTATAATTAATTACTTTTCTGCAAATCCGCTTTATGGACGAGAGATTTCATTTGATGTGTGTGTGTGTGTGTGTGTGAATTGTCGCTTCCGTAGCCTGGTGCCAGACGAGGAGTCAATGGGACCGATGAGAAGTTCGGCGCCAAGGAGTCCAAGCCGGCCACGCTGGACCCCGTGTCCTGCATAAGTAAGCCACCTCTCTCTCTCTCTCTCTTTCTCTTCCTCTTTCTTTCTTTCTCGCTCTCCCTTCCCTTCTTGCCTCTTCACTTTCTCTCATTCTCACTCTGTTTTTTCCCTCACTCCCATCTTGCTGTCACTCTCTTCCTCTCTCCATCTCTTCTCCCTCCCTTCTTTCCCCTCACTCTCTCTCCTTTTTCACTCGCTCTGCCCAAGTCCTTATGATGGACGTCAGGGATAAGGGATTACACAGTACAATAAGGCTTTTCCCTCTGTGCTCCTCTTGGTCTCATTAATTATGTGGAAACAAACTTGGCCTCCTTGCAGTGAGGGACTTGGTGCTACATCACAACCTTGTCCCTGCACTACCCCCATCCCGTCTTTCTCTCCTTGTTCCTCAGAACAGGTCACCTAAGGCACACGGCCTAATTGGGAAGGGGGGTTTGTATTAAGATGAGTTTGTCGTGTCGCAAGTCTGTAACTTGACTTTGACTTGTAAACAATTAAACTAATGGATTCATCTGGTATGCTGATACTGTTTAATGTATGTTCTTGCAAATCTGATTGGAGTGTTTTGCAAGTGATTATTCATGAAGAACCTTGAGAGGGTGAACTGAAGCACTCTGCATCCAGCTGTACTAGTGCATGGCCTGCCTGTAATGTGGTAACGACTAGCAAATGCAGCTCTATTGGATACCCTTGGATGTCACCCTCTCTGATGCACGCATCATACAGTAGTGTGTGAATATGATGCTTTCATCTGCTCGTGTTTGAGAGGACGGAAATTATGAGGAGAATCTAAATAGCAAATAATTCAAGGCGGGAAGCTCACAGTATGTGTTTACAGACGGAAGGAGAATCTATGGCAGCAAGAAACAGACAAATAAACTGTTGCTGTTTAGTTTATTATGACTTAAGAGTTATGACTGCGCAGGAGCTGTGATGACTTGATAAAGTATGATAAAGGAATGATCTTGCCCTCTCATCTATTATATCCCGCTCTCTCTCCCTCCCTTCCTATCTCTCTCTCTCTCTTTTTCTCTCTCTCTCCCTCAGGCTCGGCCGACCTGCACCAGATGTTCCCCACGCCCCCCTCTTTGGAGCAGCACATCATGGGCTACTCCCCCATGAACATGGGCAGCAAGGAGTACGGCAGCATTGACCCCGGCGCTGGCATGACCTCGCTGGATGGGGCCGCCGTGCTCGGGGGCCAGTTCAAGATGGAGGTGGAGGAGAGCTTCTGCAGCCCCAAGCCCTCAGAGATCAAGGTGACTTGACCGTCTCTTCCAGTATCTCCCAAATCCATCTGGTCACACTGCCGTGAAACGTTTTAAGAGGCGTATGGTTTCAGGCTTGTCTTGTTTTGAATCACAGCTTTGAATCTTTGCAAGTTGTACAGCTGTCCCTGGGTTTGATTTGATTGGTACTGCAGCATATAGATTGGAACCAGAACACACCATGTTCAGATGAACTGCTTGCATATTGGTCAGATTGTTTCTTTGTTGTTCTGCTGTTCATTATCATCACCTTTATTGGATAATGCCAGCCTGATACAAGCAAGGGCAAAGGCTTATTGTGTAGATTTATTATGCATCTACAACTCACACTCTTGTGCACTTGCTAAGAATAGGCGTGGAAATTGATAGGATTTTATCAGTATCGATGCAATCAATATCAATTCTCTGACCTGTTCCTTACTGTGTAGAAGGTAGTCTACACAGGTTTTCAGTATCAGCACATAGGCTTATAATGTAGACTACACTACCAAGGCCACGAAGACATTAATCTTCTAAGAGTAAGGTAAACTGTGAAATAGAACTGTTTTCTATTTCACATTTGTATTCAGAAAAATCCATTGACCATGGTCTGAAAAAACATGCTGGTATTGATGAGAAGAATTGATTATGTTGAATTTATTATGATTATGATTAATAATGTCAGATGGGTACAGTTCCAGTGAACTGAAAGATTTGATTCTTGCTCGTTCTTTGTTCTTGCTTGTTCTGCTCGATTTCCCGGTTCTCGATTCCCACCTGTAGCCAGGAAAGTGAATAAAGTACACCTAAGACCAGGTCAACCAGGAAACCTGAAGGTTATGTACCAGCCGTGGCACTGTCAGTGCAGTGTACGCACAGGCAGCAGTGAGTGTGGCCTGAGAGTGTGAGTGTGCGTAAGTCTGCCTGGTCATCAGTGACAGCCTTGGGGCCCCCTTGGCGCCACACTTAATGGACTGATTAACAGCGCTGATTGGCTCTCAAGTGGCCTCTCACCTCCGTGCAAACGGCCTGATTTGTAGCTGATGATTGAGAGGGGGCTGAAGCTTAGAGCGTGTGCACAGAAGCCTGTTCACACGGTTCACACGTGGAGGAAATGTCACCGCTCTGGCTGGGCAAGTGGAACAGATTCCTGACCTGAGTTTAGTACCAGTATTTATTGGCATAGAGGAGTCTATCATTTAGATGAATGCATGAGAAATGAAAAGTGTTGAGTGTTTGTTTAGAGTGCGTCATAAAATGGGAGTGGTATGGTCACCTCTGTCTCCCCTTCTTTTGCAGGACTTCTCGTTTGTGTACAAGCCGGAGCTGTGCCAGGCGTTTGTGGGATGCTCCATGTTCGCCCCACTCAAGACGCTGCCCAGCCAGTGCCTGCCGCCCATCAAGCTGCCTGACGACTGCATCTATCGGCCCAGCTGGACCCTGGGCAAGCTGGAGCTCCTCAACCCCATGCCATCCATGACCTTCCTCAGCAAGGACGGGTAACCATGCAACACTTTTTTTTTTTTCTTTTTTTTTTGTGTGTGTGTGTGCATGCGCCCGTGCCTGTGTGTGTGTGCGGCTTGCTGTATGTCGGTGTTTGTGTGTCTTGCTTTATTTATTAGTATTCCATCAAAAAAATAAACAAAAATCCCATGTTGACACCTTAAAAAAATCAAAGCAGCAACTGTACATACCTCCCTGGACTTGTATAAATTGTCAAACTGTTTTTGATGAATAAACCAGATCACCCAGAGGGCTTGAATTTGGAAGCGCAGAAACAGATGACTAGGTGAATGGTGAATGCCCACCTGTCCGCCCATCCATATTACATGTGTTTTGGTCCACTGCTCTGTTGTTCTCCCCGCAAAGAGAATGAGAGAGGCAGCTACCCCTCAGGCTAGTGCTGGCTTATCTCTGGATATTTGCCCCCTGTTGTCATTCATTCCTCCACGGCACTGAAAAAAGTGCTTCGCTGTATTATTCAAGGGTTCCTCAGTCAAGAGCTTGATTCATCGGGTAAATCAGGAAGACAATGATGAGGCTCAAATTCAAGAACTTCTTTTAGATCTTGAAGTAGACCGAGCTGCATTTTGGAAGAGTTTGTAATTTAGAAGGAAAGTGACAACAGTTTGAAGTTTTAAGGCCGCTGATTGCCTGATACTAAAGTGATGTCACCCTCATGAAAGGGTCAATTAATGATCTCAGCAGAGGAGTTTCCCAGGGCTCGGGCCAGGTCCTTGAAGAGCAGTGGTATGGGATAAGGCTGGTAGTGGTCCACTGGAATGCAACCCCCCCCCCCCCCCCCCAAAAAAAAAACAAAACAAAACAAAACAAAAAACAAAACACCTTTCCAGTGCTCTACGCTTCACACCCAAACAACCAGACTCTTAGATGGCAGGTTTTGCACACATTTGAAAGAGCCAAGCCACAGCTAAAGCATCAAATGAGACAGCATGAGCTTTTCGAGAAGAAAAAGGCTAATAAGTAGCTCACATTAATGTGTAGTAACTGAAAGCCTACCCGCCATCCCCGCTGGAGTGGTGACGGGAGCGGAGGAGGTGGCACGAGTGACTTAGAGCGCGGTGTGAAAGTGGTGCTAAGCCTGGCAGTAAAATCTTGGGGCCGTTAAAGTCAAAGGCAGATCCTTTATAAGCCGGTCGGACTGCTTTTATAACCTGCAGCTGGCACACAGTCGCCGCTTCAAACACCCAGGACCCTGGCTGTGTTTAAAGGCCACCAGGAAGCACACACACACACACTTACACTGTATCACACACGCACACAATCTGTGGGACAAGCTGTGCTTTCACTTCTCCCAGCTGCCTGCCTGCCTGCCGCCTGCCTGTCCAAAAATAGCGCTTTCCTCATGGAGACTGCGTCGGCTTCAGCGCGGCCACCCCCCCACCCCACCCACACACACACACACACACACACACACACACACACACACACACACGGCGGCCTCAGTCTCCGTGCCTCATGCCTCCGGATCCTCTCCGCCCCTCAAACCCTTCTCATGTGTTTGTATGTTTACAGGCTTCGCTCTGCTCTCCATTTATATATATATAAAAAAACACTCACACAGCTATGCAGATTTTTTTGGTTAATCCAAACACCACTGTCCCTGTTCACAAGGTGATTTATGAACACAGAACAGGAAGCGCACAGGAATGTGGGAAATGGGGGAAGCATGCCTTGTTGGATGGCGTCCAGGTGTATGCGTTTGTCCTGAGAGCCAGGGCCTGGAGAGCAGAAAAGCAGCATAGTTGAATCTTGTTTTTTACTGTGCATGCTTCCAGCAATCACCACCACCACGTCTGCACACACAGTTTCCCTTTAACCTGCCGACCGCGCTCTCTCTCTCTCTGTGTGTGTGTGTGTGTGTGTGTGTGTGTGTGTGCGTGTGTGTGTGTGTGTGTGCGTGTGTGTGCGTGTGCGTGTGCGTGTGCGTGTGCGTGTGCGCGCGTGCGTGCGTGCGTGCGTGCGTGCGTGCGCGCATGGTGGTGGCGCCACAGGGAAGGAACCCATGGCTTTTCTGGATCCAACTCTCCTCCTTCTAAGTCATTCTCATGTCTGTCAACAGAGCTGGTAAACAATGTGCTAAAACCCACTCACCCAAACCTCCCAGCCCGTCAGCTTCCAACCATTCTGCATTCTTGTCAGCCAGAAGTTATTGTGTTGCCTTTCACACGTGTGCCTGGCACGCAATTATTTGTTCTTTAGTTACCCAGGTAGAGGTAATGGGCAACTAATGCAGAGTGAATTTCCAAAGAATGATAAGCGCATCACTGGCTAATTACTCAAGGGTGTTTGGGAATTTTGAAGTTTAACGGGAAAGGTAAAGATTTGAGGGGGAATTCTCTAAGCTGTTTAGCGTCAATATAATAAAGCAAGTTGGGTCCCTGAGTGTTGATGTGTGAATGCATTATCTGGAGTATGTCTGGATTGTCACCAACATGGAAATTGTGCAATAATTATCTTTTCATTGGCTCATCTGACAAGCTGC
Source organism: Tenualosa thibaudeaui (assembly GCA_027481765.1). Classification (NCBI taxonomy): domain Eukaryota; kingdom Metazoa; phylum Chordata; class Actinopteri; order Clupeiformes; family Clupeidae; genus Tenualosa; species Tenualosa thibaudeaui. Next base: position 5,729,563 of record JAIFZK010000009.1, on the reverse strand, counting down.
TGCTTTGTTTACCTACCTCTCTGTCTATCTTTATTTCGCTCTCTCTCTTGCTATTTCTCCCTATATGTCTGTCTCTCTCTCTCTCTCTCTCTCTCTCTTCCCAACATCTGCCTCTCTCTCTGCAGTAACATCCCTAGCGTGGGCAGTGCCATGGAGCAGGACTACAGCCAGTCATACACGCCGCAGACACACACGCCCTTCATGTCCAACAGCGCCCCCCCCAGCAACAGTGCCGCCACGGGCATCCTGCCCTCGCCGGCCACGCCGCGTTTCTCGGCGCCCACGCCACGCACCCCGCGGACGCCTCGCACTCCCCGCGGGCCCTCCAGCGTGCAGGGCTCGCTCAAGTACGACAACTCGGACCTCTACTCGCCCGCCTCCACGCCTTCCACGTGCCGACCGCTCAACTCGGTGGAGCCAGCCACCGTGCCGTCCATCCCGGAGGCGCACAGCCTGTATGTGACGCTCATCCTGTCGGAGTCGGTCATGAACCTCTTCCGCGACTGCAGCTTTGACAGCTGCTGCGTGTGCGTGTGCAACATGAACATCAAGGGCGCCGACGTGGGCGTCTACATCACCGACCCCTACATGGAGGCGCAATACCCTTGCAGCTGCGGCTTCAGCGCTGTCGTCAACCGCCGCTACGGCAACGGCTCGGGACTCTTCTTGGAGGACGAGCTAGACATCATTGGGCGCGGCTCGGACGTGGGCCGCGAGGCAGAGAAGCGGTTCGAGGCGCTTCGCAGCTCCTCGCTGGAGCGGACGGGCGGCGCGGGCGGCAAAGACCGAGTGCCCGACGAGCTCATCCTCCTCCTGCAGGACCAGTGCACCAACCCCTTCTCTCCCATCGCCAGCTTGGAGACGGACGCCACCGGATGCACCACCACTGCTGGAAACGGAGCGGGGCTGCCCGGCGCCATGCCCACAGCACCCCCTTGTGTGCGCGTGGAGGAGCGTGACTTCCACAGCGACTGCTACATGGCCCTGGAGCACGGCCGACAGTTCATGGACAACATGTCGGGAGGAAAGGTGGACGAGACGCTGGTGAAGAGCACCTGTCTCCACCACTGGGCCAAACAGAATGGTGAGGGCTCACTCTTCTTTCAAGTTCTTTGCAGGAATAAGCTAGAACACTCAAGCTGTTCTTCACAGGGATGAGGTAGAGCATGTCATCATGAAGTTTTTCAGGTCTCGTCACAGCCGTTATACAGCAGATTATGCCAACTGACAACTTCCTTGCTACATTGCTGACTGTGTACTAATCTGTAGTAGTAGAATCTAGTAAAGAATCTTGTAGTTGTAGAATCTACAAATTAATCTTTTTTTTTGTTGACTAAAGTTCCTTTTTTCATCTTCTCTTATTTCTCTTTCCCTCTCTTCTTTTGTGGTGTTCTTGTGTCTCTTCTTTCTTTTGCTCACTCCTCTCTTCTGTTCTTTCTCTCTCTGTCTCTCTCTCTCTCTCTCTCTGTCTCTCTCTACCCCCCCCCTCTCTGTCCCCTCTTGTAGCTGTGGACGTAAGTGCTCTGTGCTCTCAGGATGTTCTGCGGGTTCTGCTCTCGCTCCAGCCGGTGCTGCAGGACGCCATCCAGAAGAAGAGGACGCTGCGCTCCTGGGGAGTGCAGGGCCCCCTGACCTGGCAACAGTTCCACAAGATGGCTGGACGAGGCTCATATGGTAAGAACTCAGAACACACACACACACACTGTTGCGGGAGCAGGCAACAGAGGGTGTGTGGCAGTACAGAAGACACTGTGCCAGTGTTCTAACAAGTCATTTAGCCTACTCTGCCCCACCACAATTTTCACCGTAAGACAAAGTGGCAGGTAGATGAAAAACACACTCCTTCGTTTCTGGATCAGTGGGCCATCTGCCGCTTTGGCCATGAAAAGCTTTCAGCTGGGATTTCAGGTGGATAAAATCTCACAACTGAAAGCTCTACTTGAATGGCTTTTATAACCAGCAGTATCAGAAAACCACACAACCCATCACACCCTCCCGTTCGTTCTGTGTCTCTCTCTCTCTTTCTTTCTCTCTCTGCGCGGCCATTCCTCTGTGCCTTCCTTTTCTTTCTTTCTCTCTCTTTCTGTCTCTCTCACTCTCTCCACCTCCATTCTTTTCTTCCTGTTCTCTCCTATCCTGTCTCCCTCGCGCTCTCTCTGTAATTCTCCTCTCATGATTCTTCTCTCTCCTCTTCTCCCCTTCTCTTTCACAGGCACGGATGAGTCTCCAGAGCCCTTGCCCATCCCAACGTTCCTGGTTGGCTATGAGTATGACTTTGTGGTGCTGTCCCCCTTCGGCCTGCCCTACTGGGAGAAGCTGTTGCTGGACCCCTTTGGCTTGCAGCGGGACGTGGGTTACCTGGTGGTGTGTCCCGACAGTGACGCCCTGCTCAGCGGAGCCAAGAGCTTCTTCAAGGAGCTCACAGCGGTCTATGAGGTGTGTGCAGTGGTGTCTGTCTGTCTCTCTATGTGTGTCTGTCCATCTGTCATGTGTACATAGGTGTATAAAAAATAAACATAATATAGATTGATTAATAAATAGATACAGTATATGTTTATGAGTGTTTGGTTGTGGCTGATGTGTGTGTGTATATATATATATATATAATTTGTAAATATGTTTTTCTTAAACTGTTGATTGGATGAATGAAGGCTCTGGCAGCTTGTTTACATCTGTAAAAAAACAAAGTAAACACACACTTGGCCCGTGCCGTACTAACAGATGTTTTCTCCTCTCTTGTTATTTCCCTCCTGGTTAGTCGTGTCGTCTGGGCCAGCACCGGCCCATCTCCAAGCACCACGCCGACGGCATCGTCAGAGTGGGTGGAGCTGCTGCCAAAAAGCTCTCGGACCAGCCGGTCAGCGATTGGTTCTTGAAAGCAGCCAGTGGCAACAATGACTCCTTCGCTAAACTGAAGCTCTTTGCTCAAGTCTGCAGGCACGACCTTGGTATGTTTGTCTGTGGGGGCGGGGGGGGCGCATCTGAATAAATTTGCACAGATGGCACCTAGTTCAATATCAGTTTTGATTCTGAATAATCACCGTCACGGCTGCACCATCTATGGGAGATGATTTTGATTGCAGTGTTTTTTTTTTTTTTTTTTTTTTTTTTTTTGCATCATTGTTTACATTGCTGACATTTTTCACATGTTTATCTCTTTCCTGTAGCTCCATACCTCTCTGCTCAGCCATTGGATGCCTCCCTCCTTGTTCAGCCAAACCCCGCCCCTGCTGCCTCCAGCCAATCCTCAACCGCACAGTCCTCAGGCTCCGCCCCTTCAGGCGGCTCCCAGGGCACAGCTCAGTCTGCATCTGTAGGCGGCGTCTCCAGCAACGGCGCCCCTGGGAACAGCAGCAGCGCCAACGCCACGGGCCTGCCATCAGGCACCACTGGGAGCGCACCTGTCTCCTCTTCCACCACCTCCTCTTCCTCTGCCTCCTCTTCCTCTTCGGGCCCTCAGGGCACCGGTGCCATGCAGTCTGCCAAATCCAGCTCTTTCGCGCCCTTTGGGAACATGGGCACACAGGCGGGTCCCATGAACCAGCAGACGGGCAGCCAGAACGCCAGCCTCCCTGGAGACTGCACCACCGGCGGCACAAACCAGACGCAAGCTCCCGCCGAGCCACCAGAGAGGTGAGGTGATGGTGACTGGTGATGTTGTTCAGAAATAACCTTTCCCTGCGTTCATGTATCTGAGTGCAAGCCAATGCAAAGCCCCAGAGGTTTGTGCTGTTCTGATTTTATGCCTTGATTGACACCCCTCCACTCCCAAGGACGTAGAGAGGTCTGCTGAATATTACAAACGGCCAGAGCCGTGGCAGTCATGTCAAAATAATAGATTACATTCAAGTGGTGAAATATATTTTACAGTACAGAAAATGCAGATAAATCTATGAAAACGTTCAGCAGTCTGAGTGCTGTCAGAAAGTTACAGATTTGCATAAACTCCGACTAGGGGGCTTTCCAGTGCCTTTTCGTTAAATTGCTGACTAAAAATTAAATTGAATTAAATGTCTACATAAGTTTGCACTGCCTGTCTATCACTGGTTAAAACGGTGTGCTACAGTAAGCCTAACGCTGATGATGCACAAAGAAACTTCTTGAACAATGTTGCCAGGCAGTGTTCCTGATAATTATTGTTTAGGTACATTCCCGTTGATATTTGCCGGCATCATTTTTTTTTTTTTTCATCTGGAGTGCTTTAATCATCAGTAAGCAAATTGTCGTGATTATTAAATCAGAACACTTTGAACAGGTTGTGTGGTTGCCCAGCAACATTGCTCAAAAAAGTTTCCCAGTGCATCATCAACCTTACAGTGATTTGTTTGCTGTGGAGGGGTCTCTTCCTGAGGTCAATTTGATACTAATGCTGACAGTTGAGAGTAAATGTGTCGTGATGTACTCTAGTTCACAGCGTAGACAGATATGAATCGTTTTTTTGTCAGAATCGTACGTCCTGTTCATGACTACACAGTTACAGTGTTCTATTACTGGACAGAATACTTTGTCAGCTTTGATTGGCACTTGAAGCAGTTAATCAGTCTCAGACTCTCATAACAATTTTCACTCATTCTGCCTCTCTCTCTCTCAGTACCATGGAGAAGGAGAAGGTGGGTGTGCCCACAGATGGTGATTCCCACGCCATCACCTACCCACCGGCGATCGTCATCTACATCGTGGACCCATTTTCGTACGAGGACGTGGATGGCACCTCAGCCCACTCCAGCGTGTGGACCCTTGGCCTGCTGCGCTGCTACCTGGAGCTGGTACAACACCTGCCGCCCCATATCCGCAACTCCATCTCTGTGCAGGTGAGCCCTCCATCCCTCCTCTCACACTAACCTTCATTAGTCACTCTGCTCAGCAGGACATAGTCAGGCTGCTACACACATGTACACAGTCATCCATGTCCAGAAGAAGTAAAGATCCCCCCGTATCTGTTCTAGCCATTTATTGAATCAGCTGACTCTAACTGGTGCCACACATCTGCCAGCTAGATGAAATCCCCAGCCTTCCAACCAATACTTGGTGGGAATTTTTAATCAACACTGGAGACGGTCTGCATACCTTGACAGAGTATATTGCAGATGCCGCTGTATCACTAGATGTCACTACATACAGCTTTGAATAAAGCAAGCAGAAATTGCACCACTGCTCAATGACTATTCAATGATAAACTGATATTTTGGGCAGTCAGACCTTCATCAAGAGTGTGTTCACCTCAGCTAGTGTGCCCTAGGTTAATCACTCTCCTAGATTCCTAGGGTTGGCTCTGTCGCAGTGTTGCTGGCCTTGGCTGCTTACTACGTTGGAAAAGTTAGAAAGAGCGGGTTTGTGGCCATGTTCCAGGCACATGACTTGTGGCCTTTTCGTGACTGAGCCATGCGGTGTCACTGCAAGGGAATCAGATCGCACAAGAGTCACCCCACCACGTCGGCAGCGCCGCTTTTAAACTTTACATGCCCACACACACACACCCCTCAAAACAAAACATGTACACGAGCAGCGTGCCCTGATTCTGCACATTTGAAGTTGTGTGAAGTTGTATTTGTTGTATTTCAGAGGCTGTAATGAGCTTTGACTTTCAAATTAAGTGGCATTTTCGGGGCACTGGAGCTTCACTTTGCAAAGTGTGTGTGTGTGTGTGTGTGCACGTGCATGCGCTGGAAGGGCCTCTGCTCTAGTAGCTATGAAACACCTGTGAACTCACACATACAACTACTGTAGTAAGATCAGAGGGGGAAAAAAAGGAAGTGTCAGTTGTGGTTTACAAGCACCGTAGCATAAACCGTTTTGCTCGCAAGATCGTGTTTCACTTCTTCACTTCTGTGCTCATGTGTTGTCTCATAGGGCGGGTCTTGGCTCAAAACGTGTGTGTTGTTTTTACCTCTGCATTGCTCATGTTTAACTATTTGGGCATGTGTCTTCAGATCATCCCGTGTCAGTACCTGCTGCAGCCCGTGCGTAGCGAGGAGAGGCACATCTACGCCCAGCACCTCAAGTCTCTGGCTTTCTCCGTCTTCGCCCAGTGTCGCCGGCCGCTGCCCTCCTCCACCAACGTCAAGTCGCTGACGGGCTTTGGACCAGGCCTGGCCCTGGACAACGCCCTCAAGAGCCCAGAGGTAACATACATACATAAATATATATATATGTGTTTGTGTGTGTGTGTATACAAACATACAAAAATGTGTCTGATGGTTTTGACTATCTGTAAGCATTCAGTGGTCGAAAGCTAGAGAGAATATGGAACACAGACTCCATCCGTATCTGTGTAGAACACCAAGCATAAATGAGACTTAACCCCCCTCCCTCTACCCCTTTTCCCAAAACACATTCCCCTTAACACTGACATGTTACTGCCAAGTCACGCACAGTACAGTGGCGTCAACACACTACCGCCCTTGTAAACACTTTTAAGAATGAAATAATGTCTCAGTATTCCAACAAATAAAACGGACCTCACACACACACACACACACACACACACGCGCCAGACTGCTTTCAAGCCCACACTATGTTGAATACACTATGTCCACACTGTGTCCTCAGATACACTCATTTGGACTCTCATAATCCCCTACTGTCAGTCTCACACATGACTGTTGGCTTATGTCTGGGATGTAGTTTATGTAGTGTACTCTTTAAAAAAAAAAAAAAACTCTAATCCCATGGCCCTCGAGTGAAGTAAGCAAGACTTGTAAACACAAGGCACCATGGGAAAACAAACTATATTCTATTTGTACTACACTCCACAGATACCACCCGCATACACTTACACACACACACACATATTCCACCACTCCCAGAATCATCTTTAGTTGTTTTTCCCTGGCCTTTGTACAGTGCATTCTTCTTATGAGGGGGTTGGGGCGGTGGTGGGGTGTTTGGGGAGTAGATCAGTGAGTTGTGGAGATTGTTACACTAACCTCTTCGCACCTGGAAAGCGACCAAGGCAGGCCTCCAGAGCTCAGCGCTCCCGCTCACGTATCCTTTCTATTATCTGCTTGGGTAGCTGTCTGGCGCAGGCCCTTGCTAATGGAATCGGGCCTGCATAGTCTGGCACTCACCCCCTCACCCCCCACCCCCCCTCCTTTCGCTTTAAGGGCTCATCCACCCAGTAACTCCCACAATCCAATTTGCTCCCCAACCCCCAGCGCGCGCGCACACACACACACACACACACACACACGTCGCTAGAGCTCCCCACTGTCTCCTGTGTTCTAACCAGCCCAGCTTATTTGATAAATGAATACGAATTAATGCCTTGTGGGGCTTCTAGCCTTAAGCGCTAATGCTCCTCAGACAGCCGCTCACATCTGGACGTTTGGTTGACAGTGCTCTGTTTTGAAGTTGAGCCTGACCTGTGACCTTTAGCTGACCTCTGACCCCTCGCATCTTGTCCCTTGTGCAACAGAGACCCGAGTGCTTGCGGCTGTACACGCCTCCATTCATCCTGGCGCCAGTGAAGGACAAACAGACGGAGCTGGGTGAGACGTTCGGCGAGGCCTCGCAAAAGTACAACGTGCTCTTCGTGGGCTACTGCCTGTCCCATGACCAGCGCTGGCTGCTGGCCACCTGCACTGACCAGTACGGAGAGCTGCTGGAGACGTGCATTATCAGCATTGACGTGCCCAACAGGTGAGAGACACACACACACACACACACACACACACACACACACATGCCTCCCTTCTCCCAAACTTCATCTGACTTGGTCTCATTATAATCAAAGTTTGGTTTCCTAAAATATGTTCATGATGTGTGTAGTGTCTAGTGTTTTCAGGGAAAACAAATAAAGTGGTTGTAAACTGCTGTTGTTTTGAATGACAACATGTTTTGTTAACATGGTGAACTGAACTGTGTGTGTGTGTTCAGGGCGAGGAGGAAAAAGGGGTCTGCCCGAAGGCTGGGCCTCCAGAAGCTGTGGGATTGGTGCCTGGGTTTGGTACAGATGACATCAGTGCCCTGGAGAGTTGTGATTGGTCGCCTTGGGCGAATAGGACATGGCGAGTTAAGAGGTGAGCAGACACATCTGCCGTGCGGCTATGACTCACATACTCACACACTCTCTCTCACACTCACACACTCTCTCACTCTCTCTCTTTCTCTAGCTTACTCTCCCACACTCTCTCTTTCTCTAGCTTACTCTCCCACACTCTCTCTCTCTCTCTCTCTCTCTCTGTCTCTCTAGCTCTAGCTCACTCTCTCTGCTCTCTCCAGCAGCCAGATGTACTTGAGAAAGCCAATGGAAGGAAGGAATGGTAGAGGGAGAGAGAAGTAGATTGTGGTGGTGTGTGTGTGTTCTGTGTGCAGAGGACTGCATTTTTCCCCTGACTCAAGTAGGACTTTAAAATCATTCCATCCGTTCTTTCATGGGCCTTGGCAGTGAGATTCTCTGTGCCAATGACGCATCAATAACTTGGCGACAGAAAAACACCTCGCCGTAATAATATAATCCCCCCCCCCACTCAGTGAGGCAGGCGTCACTCAGCGAGTCACGCTGCGTTCCCTCTCGAAGTTGTTTTTTTTTTTAGTCATTCTGCGATCTGTTCAGTCTGGCACGGCACTCACTCACACTTATAGGTTTTTTTTTTGTTTGTTTTTTTTTTTTTTTCCTTCATTTTTTTGGCCCGAGCTGAGGCTGGCAGGGACGTGGCGTCTGTGATGTAGATACTTATTTACTCGACTATTATCCTGAGAGTGGAGCTTTGTTTGGCGCACTGCTTTTCATGGCCTGCCAGAGCTTGTCATGTGAAGTGTTTAGACACAAATACAGAGATAATGGTCTCTTTGTCATGTGTAGCCAAATACATTAACAAGTTCTGTTGCAATTGATGGGCTTCTACCTCTGCTACTTTGATCAGTCTTGTTCATTTTTAATTCTATAATAACGTAAATGGTTCAATTTCAAGTCCTTGCCAGTAGGCAGATAAAGGGGGCTAGCTGGCTGTTTGGCCACAAAACAAAATGTATGAGGATGTTTCCTAATGAAGGGAAGAACAAGTATCACTCCAGGCAAGGGAGTCATCATGCTAAATGTCCACCTGTGCGTGCGTCATGAGCAGAACAACGTATAGGCCCTGTGGCGTTAAAGGAGAAGTCCCGAGCTGAGTCTTACCGTATGTGCTGCAGTGTGTTTGTTTCCACTGTGGTTGTATTAATCTAATATCTCACCTTTTTCTCTTCTTTCTGTCTTCTTTTGTCCTTCATACCCCATTACCTTTACCCCTCATGCCACCCTAACCCCGCCGCCACATTTTCCCTCCTCCCTCATTCTTTTCCGTCTGTACAACTTTCTCTCCCCACCCATCCTCCCCTGTGTCTCTATTCTCTTTTTTCTTCCTCTCTCTTGCCCTCCTCACCTCTCCCCTCCTCTTCTTTCCTTCTTTCCTTTGCTCTTCTCTGCTGTCTGCCATCAGACTGGAGTATTCTGCTGAGCAGGAGGAATCTGCAGTCTCTGAGCCGCCGGTTGAAGGACATGTGCAGGATGTGTGGCATCTCGGCCGCCGACACACCCAGCATCCTCAGCGCCTGCCTCGTTGCCTTGGAGCCCCAGGGCTCTTTTGTCATCATGCCAGGTAATACAGCATTCCCCCTGGACACCTCTCTCTCTCTCTCTCTCTCTCTCTCTCTCTGCGTACGTGTGTGCGTGCGTATACGTGTACGATGCATCACTGTGTGTGTGGGTGTATGCGTCTGTGCATTTGCAAACTGTGCGTCATTTTGTGTGTGTGTGTGTCTCTCTCTCTCTCTCTCTCTAAGAGCCTGTTTGTGTTTGTTTGTGTGTGTATGTGTCTAAGAGCCTGTTTGTGTGTGTGTGTGTGTGTGTGTGTCTAAGAGCGTGTGTGTAAGAGCCTGTGTGTGTGCATTTGTGTGTGTGTGTGTGTGTGTGTGTGTGTCCAAGAGCCTTTGTGTGTGTGTGTTCCTCTGTGTGTGTATGAGTGATAGATTGCGGCAGCATATCACAATGCATGTAACTGCTATCCGCATCAGATCTACTGCAGCCCAGACCAGTGTTGAGGCCAGCCATAAAACACCTTCTCAGGACCACATTGATTTTTCAGATGATGGGATGCTGTTCAAGATCAATGGGTTTATTTTGAGAAGTGATGAAAAGTTGTCAGAGTGTGTGTGAGTCTGTGAGTGAGTGTGTGTGTGCCGTGTGTGTCGCATGTGTACTCGCCTACCATTCCTATAAAGTGGATTTTGTTTGAGGAACCTGTACCGAGATGCAGGCTTGTTGCGAATCTGCTCTTTTGGTATCTCAAGACTGAAAAGCTTCTCTCTCTCTCTTTCTCTCTCTCTTTCTCTCTCTGTCTCTCTCAGACTCTGTGTCCACAGGTTCAGTTTTTGGCCGCAGCACCACCCTGAACATGCAGACGTCCCAGCTGAGCACCCCTCAGGACACATCCTGCACGCACATCCTAGTGTTTCCCACCTCCGCCTTCGTCCAGGTGGCCACCTCCAGCTACACCACCGAGAACATCGACATCGCCTTCAACCCCATCAATGGTGAGGCTGCTCTACCTCCGACTCCTATCCCTTTCTCCCAACTTTTTTTTTTTTCGGTAGATTCCTCTAGAATGTTCTGCAGCTCCCCCTCATCCAACCTCCCACTAACATAAGCCCCATGTCTCTTTCCTCGTTCTCCTCTCTCAAATGTGGTCTCCTTCTCAGATGGGTCAGACGCCATCGGTGGCATCTTTGATCTGCTGGAGCAGGAGAATGAAATGGTGGACCCTGATATCATCAACATCCTCCCAGCCTCCCCCACCACCTCCCCAGTGCACTCCCCAGGATCTCAGTACCACCATGGAGGTGACGGCAGCAAGGTGGGTCCACTGCAGTGCGCTACATGTTTAACACAGCCGTAAGAGGCGCAAGCGGTCATTAAGTTCCATGTTCTATTTTCGCAAGGGGGAGGGGGGAATATCCCTCTTCATGCAGACCAGCACTGAGCCCTCATTTGCTGATCTAGAAGATCGTTGAAGAGTTTATACTGTGGCGTTATGTGATGCTCCCACTTATGCAGACCAGAACTGTTCACGTTTGCTCCCATTGTAACGTATTATGTTGCTCTATCTTGGTCAGTATTCAATGATCTTTGGCTACATGTTTGACACAATCGCTAGGGTGGCATTTGTTTAGTGAGCGTACAGTACATGTCAAAGCTTTTTCCAGTCATGGTAAACTTTAAACCAATTTGAATAATAAGACTTGCTTTTGGCCACGTGGACCTGGTAAACATGATTCCTGTTGTCATCCATAAAGCCTTGAGATATGAGTCAACAAAAAAAACAACAGGATGTCACATGGACAGGATATGTCACACTATCCCAAATTCCTGGACATTGTATTTAAAGGTGGTATAGCAAATGTTATAAGCAAGAGCAATGAATGCCAGTGATGTTGGTGATTAATGATAACCATACGGTCATGCAGGCATTGTTATTGCAACAGTAGTTTCTATTTCTTTCCTTTGTGTTTTGAATGCCAGCTGTTTTATTTTGCCAGTGCTTTGATCCGTATCCTTTCCGTCTATCCTTTCCTCCAGGGCCAGAGCACAGATCGCATGGAGTCTCACGAGGAGACACCCAACATCCTCCAGCAGCCACTGGCACTCGGCTACTTTGTGTCAACGGCTAAAGCTGGCCCGCTGCCCGACTGGTTTTGGTCGGCCTGCCCGCAAGCTCAGAACCAGTGCCCCCTCTTCCTCAAGGTGAGCCCTGCAGCTCTGGTGCCCTGCATGTCTGCAGTATTTCAGCTGCCATTAGGTTTGGGTTTAAGCCAACTTTTCTGCACAGGCAGACACCACTGTCTACAAAATACAAAGCAAAAATCAAAAGATGTAGATTGTAAAGTTTGCTTTGATAATTTATCAAATTATTGTTTTATTTAGTTAGAAAATAGTTATTTTGTTATTCCATCTTGTGATATATCTTGTGGTTTGAGAGTTAGTTTGGCTGTTATTTGAGTAAAGTAATGCTTTAGCTTTATTTATTGAAGGCACTGCTTTGGTCCCCTGGTTTCTCCTGCTGTACCTGAAGTGATTTGTCTTAGCGCAGTCAATGACCGACCTTGCATTTATTGGACTCCATTCGCCCGTTTCCGTGACAACTTCTCATCATACCTGTCCCGAATCACGTGTCCTTGTGCATTATTGAACAGGCTGTCTGCTAGGGTAGGGTTTTAATAATTCAGCCCCCAGCTCTCTGATTGGCTCCGGCATGCAGTCTGGAGACTGCGGAGACTCCCGATTGTGATGGTGTGTGGCGAGAAAAGCCTGGCCCCCGTCGTGTTGAAGAGTGTCAGATTGGTGCACGAGGTTCTTTTGCTTAAGTGCCCAGCTCTAACCCTTCTGCCTGTCGGGCTTGGTTGTCAGATTTGCAGCTGGTCTGGTTACACTTAGCCACAAATCTCCAGTGATGTGTTCCCGTTTGAAGAAGACGGGGTTGTGTTTTGCCCATCGACTCACCCTGGCAAGCATGTGGTCAGGAATATTGAACCAGGGAATAGTTTCAAGTATCTCATCACAGCACTATTTCCTTTTCGACTGGGTCACATGATGGATGTCTCTAAATTCACAAAACATAACCTTTACCCCTGATAGACCAATTGCAACGACAGGCTTACATTTTTTTTTTCCCAGTCGATGTCTTTGGAGGTTTTCTAAAAGGTTTTTTAAAAAATGCTATTTGATATATTTGTGCCAATACTGGTGGATGTGTGGTTTGGTTGTAAGTCTGTGGAGTACTTTTGGGAAACATTTTGCAGAAATTACTAATATTTCCACCCCCGTTCCCCCTCCCCCTTCCCCCAGGCCTCTCTGCATATTCACGTGTCCTCAGTTCAGTCGGACGAGCTGCTCCACAGCAAACACTCTCATCCCCTCGACTCCAATCAGACCTCAGATGTGCTCAGGTAACGACCTACATTCACACTACATAGTGCCCCTTCACACAAAGATGAGTCTGTGTTCTGTTTACATTTGAAAACATCCTCTTGTTAAAAAACGTAAGTTATTATTGCTTAATTTCCAAAAGAACTCCACCTGGTGTGAGATTTTTAAACTTAATGTACGTATTTGTCAACATACTTTTTTTTTTGCTTTTGTCTCTTTTCTTTTGTCTCTTTTGCTTTTGTCTCTTTTGTCTCTTTTCTAAATCTAATCTTTTAAAGTTTACTGTACAGTAACCTTAATGAAGTTATTTGTCTTCTTAATAATAACTTGCAATTCCCACTTCTTCTGACCCACCTCAGATTTGTGCTGGAGCAGTACAACGCCCTCTCCTGGCTGACCTGTGATCCTGCCACACAGGACCGCCGCTCCTGTCTGCCTATCCACTTTGTGGTGCTCAACCAGATGTACAACTTCATCATGAACTTGCTGTAAAAGCATTACAAGGCCCTGAACAGCCAAAAATTTTTTTTTTTTTTTTTTTTTTTGTTTGTTTGTTTGTTTTTTTAAACCAGTCGGGAACAGAGAGACCAACAGTCAAAGCGTGATGGGGGTAGTCTATAGAGGCACCGGGAGATGATCTATGATGTACAGGTGCAGACAACTCTGGAGATTTATACAAAAGGAAGATGGCCCAGGAGATCTGAATAAGAACGAGGGGCTCCCTGTGGCAGGCTGGAACCCAGGATTGGGTAACCCAGAACCCCTCTATTGATGTCAACGCCGCTCACATGTAAAGAAAAACAGCAGAAGGCAGAGAATGAGGCTGTGGGAAATGGAAAAATTTGTTTTTTGGATGTAAAGAAGGGCCGCCACTAGAGACGTCAAGAAGAAGAACAACAGTAATTTGTTTTTCTCCCCCCTTCTTTTCCCCCCCTCTCTGGCGTTGGTGTGGTCACCATTGTAATCTGAACCTGTTTTTAAACAACTCCCTGCAATGAATGGAAATGAAAATGATTGTTGGTGATGGTGATGCTAGCAAAACTGAGCATATTCATCCCAGCTCCTGCAGGTGCTTTGACATCAGAATCAGCCGGTTCGTGTCTGTAAATTATTGGAAGCAAAGGGACATTTCAGTCTAAAAGGAAACTACGGGTTTTCAAACCCCTGAAGTTCCCTGTTTGAATACCTGCATTGTTCTTATTTATTGTAAGTTTCTAAATGTATAATTTGTTTTATTTCTTAACTTCTTTTATATATGAAATGTTCTAGAAGGTTTATATTACCTTCCTGCTTGAAAGCAATTGGTCTAAAATGCGTTATTGTCTTAATTAAAAAAAACACAAACAAAACAAAAAAAAAAAACAAAAAATATAATGAAGTTGCAGTAGGTTGCTTTTAGAATATTATTTTTTGTAAGGGAGACAGAATATTTGTATTGTCACATTGTACAGAAGATATAGGTTGTGGGTTGGGTGGGGAAATATGTCCATGCCTTGGTGTGCGAGTTAGAGGGTGGGGGGGAGTGGGGCGGGGGGTTGGGGGGTCTGAATTGCAGCTAAGCTGTTGCTGAGGGAGGGCATGTACAGCAATGATTTCACTGTGTTCAAAATAAAGAGGTACATTGTCGTATATAGGATTTTATACCACATTTAGACCCAGAAAAAAATGGCAATATATAAATAATTATATTTGAATTTCGTGCCAGACATGGGTGGTGCGGCTTCTGTTTTAGGAATAAAGTGCGTCAACTCGATTGAATCGTGCTTGTTTTTCTTGGGGGCGGGCAAATGGGTTTGGAGTTCACCCTCACCTGTAGCTGATGCCAGATCTCCCTAATGGATGGAGAGGTTGTGCTTTATGAATAATGAGCACGATTCTCTGTGTTATAATGGTCATCTTGTTCACCTGTCTACCATGATGAACATGTCATCAATTGCTCTCACTTTAAGAAATGGAGACGCATCTTAATTTTTCTTTACTGCAGAAATCAGTGTGCATTGTAAATGAACTATGGAGTCAAATTATGGGTGCTTGTAGAATATGCAGTGATTGTGTACAGAGAAAGATCAACCATCTTCTGTATCTTACTCTGTTCAGAATAAACCTGTATGCGTTTAAATAAGCCTCCGACTCATGTCATGTGCTGGCATTGAGAACGTAGTGTTTTACAAGTCACGGATGGTTTTGACTGGTTAGTGAAACATTAAGGTACACAAGCACTGACACAAAGGCAGAGATGGCATGGGCTTATATTTTCAGAATGAAATAAAAATCTCCATGCAAGCTACGCAAGTAAAAGTTTACTGAAAACCTGCAGGAAGGTGCCAATGATGATTTGAATGATTTTTTTTACATGGGGTACTTCAGGAGCCTATTAACATATTTGGAGACAAACAACTTTTGATGCAATACGTTTCAAGGCAAATACTGTACTGTTAACTCCACAACACTGGAAAAACAAGTGGTATTTGTTGTTCCTATTAAGCATAGCTTTGAAGTTATTTCGTGCAATATAATGACTGAAATACTTTCTATTATTTTGATAGGTTAATTTGACTTCTAGCTGTAAAAATCACAACTTTTTCAGAACATGAAGTTCATGAAGTTGGAATGAAATGATCATTAAACTACCTGCAGAGTTACTATTTTGTATTTAACTGTGGAAATATGGATTGTGAAAACACAATAAGAATATATAATTGTTTTTTTGCATTAATGGTTTAGTAGCAAAAATATAGTTTCAATTATATTGTCACAATGAATTTTCAGTAATGAGGTGAAATGTTTTTGATGTTAGGCGTTATAACCCAAGGTCGTATTAACCAAAGGACAACCTACTATAAACAAATACATTAAAAAGAAAATACTTGTACTTTTGAATACTTAAGTATAAAGAAAACAAAAGCTAATGTACATCAACTAAAGATACGATTTTAGAACTGTAGTAATATTTGACCATGAATATACTTTAATTCAAGACAAGGAATTGTATGTGTTGCTGACCTCTAATACCGATGACACTATCTGCAAGAACTGAAAAACATTGTAAAGATGTTCAAACCTAAAAGAGTAAAGGCACTATGACTGACATATCAAATCACTTTATTACTTTAGTACAGATCCATAATGTAATTCCTTAAGTATGAATCACTAACATGTACTCAAGGTTCATTCATTACAACTAATCAATTATGTTACATAAAGACTGAGGAAAGCAATATGATCAACTCCACACATGCTGACTTTTTTATGTAATGGGTAACATGCGTTTTGTTTTGTAATCGGTGGCTTCCATTTCCCCTCTTGATTAAATGATGCTTCAGTTCTTTTGACAACTAACAAGTCACTTATGAACTTAATTCTTGAAATTCAAGTGAATTCAACTCTGACCCATTTCTAGTGCATTACAGTTTAAATAATATATTTTCTCAATCCAATGGTTATTTATTAAGAATAGTATATAATAGAATAAGTATCAAAAGAGTTCAGACAGGACAGTACATAGATATTTCAAGTGAAGACATTTAGGATGGTGTTTTTTTTCCACATGCACTAATGATCACACGATCAAACAATCACTCAGACTGATCTAGTGTATTAAACATGTCATTCTCTTGATCACTGTCCGGTATCACCTCACTCGACTCATCCTCATCCATCAGAATGTCCTCAAACTTCTCCATCAGATTATCTACAAGGGACCGCCTTGATGCAACTGACGAGATGGAGCGGTCCCCCACCCCTGAAACAGACAGAAGGCTACTGGAAAAATGAAAGTTGCTCCTATCATTGACACCTACATCTCCCCCTCCTTCCTCCTCCTCCACTTCCTCACTGTTGTATGAGATGAAGGCCCTCTTCTTAGTGATGATGACGCTGTCTTCCTCGTCACTCATCAACTGGTCCTCCATGAGATGGACAGACAGGTTACCGTCGTCATCCCCAGAGGCAATCCCGTTAGAATCAGTCAGCCTGGTATTTCCCGGGGTGGAGGAGGTGTAACTTGCTGTTCTTGAAGACTGTTTGTCCACACTTTCCTCATCCTCATCTTCCTCCTCACTGCTGTACGTTAGAAAGGCACTTTTGTTTTCGCCTGAGCTGATGTCAGCTTCCTCCTCGCCTACCAACTTGTTCTCTGCGTGTTCGGACACATCTGAACCATTATTCGTCTCATCCAGCCTGGAATTTCCCTGCGAGGAATCAACACTGTCTGCTTTAGACTTCTCATGTTCTTCCCCATCATCATCATGATCATCTTCCTCATCACTGCTGATGATGACAAAGCCCCTTTTCTTCTTTGTGATGACAACATCATCTTCTTCCTCACTTACCACCTGGTCTTTTACATCAGCTGATCCATCAGGCTTGTCGTTCACGTTGGAGAACTTGGAATTCCCTTGAAGTAAGACATTTCCCATTTTGGAAGACATGTCATCCTCATCTCCCTCATCTTCACTGGAATCAATAACAAAGGCTTTTTTCTTCCTCTTCACATGATCTTCCTCTTCCTCCTCACCTCCCACCTGGTCCTCTTCCATGTATTCCGTAGTAGACAAGTCTGCCTCGTCATTAACTGAGGAGATGTCTCCTTCCTGCTCACTACTCTGTGCACTGGAGACTCTTTTGTTCACTGGAGTGCTGACATTCTCCTCATCCTCAATAACCTGGTGTTTTTCTGTGAAATCAGTGGACATGTCTGCTTTGCCATTAGTCAAGCTAGAATTTCCCTCAAAGGATAGGTTGATTGCTAAAGACTTTCTTTCAGCAGTCATGTAGTCTTCCTCAGTGCCATTAGTAGAAGAGTAAATTTTCCGCTCAGAAAAGCTCTTTTCCTGCTTGATAATGACATCGTCTTTTAGACTTTTTTGTTCAGTGGAAACATTTGCCTCATCATCATCGTCCACACAGATGACATCATTGGCATCACCCATTGTGGAGGTTCTCTGGGGTGACTCCATCTCTTTGGTCCTTGAGGAATCCAGCTCAAGCACAACTTCATTTGCAACAGATGTGTGTGGGGATGTGGGTTCATCCAAAACAATGACTGGTTCTTCTTCTGTATACTCTCCCTCTGAAACTCTGGACTGATCGTGATACTCGTATCTCGATTGTGAGTCCTGACGGCCTCTACTGACAAACTGCTGCAGCGATCTGGGCTCCGTGTTCTGCAACTCAAAGTCCTTCAGGTCCCTTTGGATCTGAGACTCGACCTTCATCAGATTTTCAGCGTTCAGGACCCGCTTCTCAATGTACTCATGTTCCTCGTGGTCCTCCACGTCATCCTCAGTGGGCTGAACGCAGAACAGGAGGTCGTGGTGGGACACACCAAACATGTTTTTGGTGTACAGGTAAGCAATGTGCTCCATCAAGTCTGGGTCTGCACTCTGCTGTTTGGGGTGAAGCTCCTCTAGCTGCATCTGGGTGGTGGATGAGTGAGTGTCCTCTAGGGAGAAGAGCTCCTTCAGTTCCTGCTTGCTGAAGTAACGGAAGGGGTTCTTGTTGTCTCCTGTAGTCTGTCGAATCAAGGAATCCTTGAAGACCTGTGAAGACAAACAGTTATTCAGTAATGCTGGGGGAGGTTCACAGAGAGCGATCACACAACCACCTGAATGCACCAAATAAAACACAAAATATTATTAGCTGCCATTTCATTAATTATATCCATTTGGGGGTGTTTCCAGATTGTTCTTCATCTAGACAACATTAAAAAACATAACATAAATAATGTCTTGTCATGCCACCCATGTACTGATCTAATTTGCAATCACCTTAACAATGGTTAAAGAGGAGACACAATGTAGCAAATTATGTAAATATCTGCACACATAAACCATCTCACCTGTCGGCGGTAGATCTTCTCTTCCACAGTGCCACAGGTGATGAGTCGGTACACAATGACATTCTTTGTTTGTCCAATCCTGTAGGCACGGTCCACAGCCTGGGCATCAGTGGCTGGGTTCCAGCTGGGATCAAAGATCACCACGCGGTTGGCACTTGTCAGAGTGAGGCCTACGCCACCCACTTGCGTGGTCAGGAGGAAGACTGAGTAGCTTGGATCATTCTGAAAGCGTCCAATCCGCTTCTCTCTCTCTGAGAGATCAGTCACTGTGCCATCTATTCTTACCATCTTGAACCCTTTGTTTTTCAGAATGCGCTGTATGATGTTCAGCATCTTAACTGATCGGGAGAACACCAACGTGCGGTTCCCTTCTTCCCTGAGGCGCTCTAGTAATTCCATGAGGAACTCCAGTTTGCCAGATTCAGAGATAAGGGTCTCGTCTGAAATGCGATCGATACTGCTTACTGCGCTGTTGGTCTCAGTTTCTTGCAAGGCATGGTCTTGTCCACCAAACAGGCCAAGTTCACTTGCAGCTTTGTCTGAGAGAAGTCTTGGATGGTCACAGAGCTTCTTGAGTATGGTCAACTCAGCCAAAGGGCTGCGAGTGGTCATCAGCACCTCTTTTATGTGATCCAAGGAGATGAACATCTTGTAAATTTGCTCTTGAACTGGACTCAGGTACGTCCACACAATTAGGTCATTTTTCTCAGGGAGAGAAGGCACCTCCAAGGCTCCGTCGCTAGATGGAGATGGCTGGTTTTCAGCCTCAGAAGATTTTTGATTATCTTTGTCATTCTTCATTACATCTGCCTTGGTTCTGCGCAGGAAGTAAGGAGCAATTATCTCCATGAGGTTCTCAGACATCTTGAAACCGAGCACCTTTTCGCCAGGGGTAGCATCTTTTTCACGAGCCCGGGTAATGGGGTTTTCATACTGTGTCTTGAAAGTTTTGTAAGTTCCCAAGAGTGAACCCTGAAGGGCAAAGTCAAACAATGCCCACATCTCTCGCAGATTGTTCTGCACAGGCGTTCCAGTTAGCAGTATGCGGTGCTTGGCTAGGACAGCATTGACACTTTTGGCGGTTTTTGTAGATGTTGTTTTGATCTTATGTGCCTCATCCAGGATAACATAGTCCCAAAAGAACTCCCTCCCATCGATGGAACTCAAGAGTTCCCAGTTGTTCATCACCATTTGGTAGGAGGTGATGAGAACACCCCCTTTGACTTGGATCTTCCTCAGGTTCTTGCTGCGGATAGCTTTGCTTGTCCCATGGAACTCTCTTACTCTCATACCTGGGACCCATTTCTCGAATTCCCGCACCCAGTTAGTGATGAGGGTGGTGGGCATCACCAGCAGGCAGTGCTGCATCAGTTCAGAGTCGTACATGCCACACAAGAAGGAGATCACCTGGACAGTCTTTCCCAAACCCATGTCGTCGGCTAAAACTCCACCCTTCTTTTCATCCCTATGGAGTCCATATAGGAAAGCCACTCCTTCCTTCTGGTGGTCGTACAGATTCTCATAAATCCTTTTGTTGAGCATCAAGCCGCTGTTGTTGACCTCTATGAACTCGTCCTCGTCATCTGAAGACTGTGAATCCATCTGACTGATGAACTCCTGCAGCTTCTGTATCCGACCCTTAATCTTCTCTTCAGGGAAATGTTTGTAGGCCTCCTTCAAAATCTCAAGGGATTTTGCAGGGTTCCCCTGCTTAAAAGCCTCTTTTGCTTGCCTGAGGTAAACAAACAAAATAAAAGTCAGTGTCACCATAATTTCACATCTGTACCTTTAAACAAATACATGTTCTCAACTACTAAAAAGGCACTTAGTAAGTAGCCATTTAGTAAAAATCTGTTCAAATGATGATCCAGCCTATGGCATCATATAATATTTTGCTTGTGATGTACTGAAAACGTGTCACTTTATGGATCACCACAGGAACAGTCTTGATGACCCACAGCTTACATATGTACAGAACACAATGTCAAATCAAAATTTCATGGCATGCCTTTCCTAAGCTGTGAACATGTCTAGACAAGTCACTTTATTACACTGTTACAGATTTAGAGATAAATGAAAGCTACACCCCTAAGCAGATATAGGCTATTTACCCAGAAAACAAACAGCATGAGTTTTTGTTTAATACTGTACCTGGTGTATGTGTCCAAGTCCATTGTGGTAATAGACAGTGACCTGAAAGTGGTCAGAAAATTACAATTACAAAATGACAAATATTACACTAAAGCCTAGTCAAGCAAACAAAGCTAGCACCACTGAATGTTTATTTAGCAACCGTGTGCCCAAATTAAAGTATCTTGTTTGGTTAAACTATTCCCTGCCAGAACTGCCTAACTGTAGATCAACAGTTTTCTCAGCGGTAAAGTGAAATCCACTTTACAGCGTCAAAGTTACAACATATTTGTTTAAAAAATGGCCCGTGTCACGACAAGAAATATGTATCGATAGTGGTTTCAGTGATCTGAAAAATTGGTTGTCTGAGCTGAATTTGGTGATTGATGGATGTTTTTTGACAATAAGGTACGTTAAGCCTTTTCTCTATAGTGGGCGCCTATGTAGAGAAAAACGTTTAATGTCGACTGCGTCCACAAAAATGGGATTTCGGCTTTGATTTCATAGAGGTGGGAGACAGTATGAGTAGAGCTGTTCAGAAGTTTGGTAATGATTGCTCGCCGTTATCTGACATTAAGCTACGTTAAGTGTTTTCCTCCCCATAGAAGCCCATGTAAACGAAAAAGCTTAACGCAGACTACGTCCATAATATTGGGATTTCTGTTTGGATAGTTGGTGTAGTGTGTATGATAAGAGATATTCATGAAAAGTTTGGTGATGATTGATCGTTGTTTTCGAACATTAAGCTACGTTCATCTTTTTCACGTTAAGCGTTTTAGGATGTCCCGAAAAGGGTACTCAATTTTAGCGTTACTCACGAGAAACTAACTCCTCACATAAGAACGTCTTAGGCCTGTCTATCATCTGTCACACAAGTAATGCAGCATCCATGGACAGTGAAAGACATGCCCTAGATAAAGAGACAGATACTAGCAATGTATCCAACATCAGCTAGCCTAACTTAGCTGCATCTCTGAGCATTCACAATAGCTTACATTATGTGGTCGATTTATCAACTGCGTCTGGAGAGCGCTACGTTTTATCGACCGATAATGATATAGCTTCCAGTAGACTATTTAGGTTAGATGAACAGCCAGCCATCAACTGCAACTACAGGTAGTCTATAAAGTAAGCTTACTTCGTGAGCTGATTTGTAATGTCCTGAAGAACATCTTGAGATCCACTGTCCCGCAGAGAATCGTCCATATTTTGCCGTCCAACTGCCGAGACACCGAATCAACTTGAGAACTACCGTTAAGGTAGAAGATTTCCATAAAACGATACAATAACGTTACAAAAAAATAGTTCATATACAGTGGAAAATCAGTAGTGTTAGAAACGGGGAAATCCACTTTGTTTGAAAAAGACGCAAAAGCGCCGCCAATTCTACAACCAATCGGAGTGTTGGTTTACGATATACGTATATCCGCTACGGGAGTTTGACATTTGTAGGCGTGTCCCTTGGTCTAAATTAAAGACCAAACCTAAAGCGAAACTAAAGACTGTGCCTGCCTGTGTTAGATATTTTGCATATGGCCTATTCACTAATATCGTAATAAGTAGGCTGTTCAACAATAATCCAATAGGATACAAAACCTCCTGATGAATCATAATGCTTGCCTGCTATTTAGTTAATCGTGAGAGGCTTTTAGATGTTAATAGTCCAGGATGTGTGTATGTTAAATGATTTATAATGACAGAAATGTAGGCATTTAAACTAATTTCACAAGATCTTATTATGCCGATTAACAGTACCTCTCTACATGTACACACTAAATGATGAATGGATAGCCAATTTGCTTTTAAACTGGTGGTCCTTCATGCACTGAAAGCATCTTGATCTCTTGACCTACAAGTGGAACAGAATACAGATTGCTTTTAGGTGCCAACCATTGGGTCAGTTCAGCCAAATACATAAGACCAAAGTGCTCCCCAATGGCTTCATCAGCCACTGCACCTGAGATTTTTTATTTCTTTTTTGGAGGACATTATTCCGGAACCATTTTGATTTTCACTGCTGTATCATATTTCATTGGAATGATAGCAGGGTGGAAAAATCAAATAGCCTACACTGAAATGTACAAAACAGTAACACACATAACCCTCAGTTGCTGATAATGCAAAAGACATTGAGGCTGTGTAAAACTCCATTTGCATGATTTTGTATTATGCCCCCTGGGCAGAGTTACTCCTGTGGCCTATGCCATACAGTATTTTAGCTGTAATTGAACATTTCATCTTTAATAATTCTGTGATGTCTTTACTCCTGGCATAATATATTCTGTGATAGAAGCTGAATGAATCTGTTTGGTTGTGGAATGGCCTGTGGATTGTGTGTGTGTGTGTGTGTGTGTGTCCCATGCCTCTAGACTTTTCCATATCACTCCAAGGTCATTGATTGGGCAATGGTTTATTTGGATGAGGTTCACAGTAGAATTTGGAGGCAGTGTGAGGAGACAGTCCTCACAGCTTCTTGCTGTAAGAAGCTAATAGGGAGGTTAATACTAACAGAGAGGCTAATAATTTCTGCACATGTTGTGGCCCAGCCATGCCAGTCATGCCAAACAACTTGCCTTTTAAACTGTCAATAGTTACTCAAACAGCTGAAGGAGTGAGTTGTCACTCAGAGAGAAATATCTAAAAGCTATTGAATTGTTCTTTACAATGACTCAGAAGTTTCAACAGTAGAGTGCATTCCTGCAGGCAGTCAGACATTAAACTATAATTCTATTATAATCAATACACCTTAAGTACAGAGAGTATGAAGCATATCTTGAATTTTAAAATGTTTTTTGACAAAAGTCAGACAAAAGACAAAGATGAAAGTTTGGAATGTGTCTTCCAAATGATAAAATGAGATCTCATACTTCATATGTTACAAGTGATCTTGTGTTGTTAACTCCTCAACACCTCAGCTTTCTGTGCAGTGACTATGCAACCACCTTAAATGCATTGTAGCCATATGGCAGACATTTATAGAAAGTGATTGCTCTTTCCAAAGTACTTCTCACACTGGAATTGGTATGCATATTGGATGCTATCATTTCAGGCAACACAAGCCCTGCACAACCATTTCATGATTTCTTAAAAAAACATAAACAGCTAGTGAGCGAAGTTTCTCTGCTTGGTGATCCATGACTTTACGGTTGTGTGCATTTTGTCTGTTATTGAATAACTGTGTTGCATTCAGCCTTTGTTGTATTTACAGGTCTCTGGTGGAATGTTTTTAAACAGTGCATATGCAACAACGGAACGTAATCCCCACCTTCCTCCATGTCACTGCTGCAAGAGGGTGGCTCAGACTGGACATAAACCCAGCTGCTTTCCACTGCCTCATTTAATAATCTCGTCATGGACAATGAGCTATCACTGCAGCAGCCAGTCTCTCATATGGCCCTGTGCCAAAGTTGTGTGTGTGTGTGCGTGTGTGTATGTGTTCTTATGTATGATTTAGGCACAGTTCCATAAATCAGCTGATATACACACAGCAGGTGTGGGCTGTCGACTAGAGGCATACACTTGAGCAGAACAGGTAGGGTAACAATGAAGTACTGAGTAACGGCCATACTGACATATGTGTTTGTCTGTTTGTCTTTATTTGCTTCCTTCCCTGTTTAGGTGTTAAGTCAACATTACAGTAAGATCTCTTTTTTTCTGTTGCAAACATGTAATGACCCTCTGCTATAACCTAGTGTTCTTAGTCCAGTCCGTGCTTCCATCTCCAAGTGTTTCAGTCAGCTTCCTCTGGAAAGATTCTATTACTGGCTGCCATGTATTTCCATAGCAACCAGCAGAGCACCGTGTTCCATGTTAGGATGAGGATGAGAGATGGGACTGATGGAGTAGTAACTCCTTACCCTCAGCTGTGAGTTGTGAGAAGAGTACTGAAGGTTGCGGAGAGGAAAAATGTGTATCCGCCTCTCCACAGGTTAGAGTCCACCATGATGTTTAACACTTATACTTATAAACAGTTAAATAGCTGGAGGGAGACTGCTGGGGCTGAGTTAATGCCAGTGTCGGTGTGTCGTGAAATATATGAAAAGCACTTACAAGCTTTTCCAGCCTCTGTGGGAAATATCACAGCAGGACAGAATAAGCAGGGAAAGGAGATCCCACTGATTTTAAATAGAAATAAAAACAGTTAAAAGTTTTTTTAGATATTACATCAGGTTCTAATAGGGCCTCTGGGACTTGGGTCAACTCTTGTGACAAGGTTACCATTAGGTGGATTCGAGTATTAACATTTTGTTGTATCATTGATTTTGTGATGTATAGTGTACAAAATGTTCACTCTTTTACACCAGAGAGCCCATATAAAACAAGGTCAAAGGTCATTGGTTATTTGTACCTACATATGTCACCGTTAAAAAGGGTGTACCTTATGACACTGGATTAAATCACCAGAGTGCCATGCTTCGATGTTGTGATGTTGCATGCTAGCCGAGATGGGAAATGCATTACTGCAAGAAGTGAAATTGCTGATGGGTAGCAATTCACAAAATGGTGATTGTAAGCTATATGCTCATAAAAGGGTAATACATTTAATGCTTAAAGACATATGGTGACTCCTTGGCCATTAATCCTTGGTGTCTTTATGTTTGGAGCCCATTCAAAGCAAACTGCTTCTAATATCATTTAAAGGCTCTCTGAATTTGGCACACAAGGTTTTTCAGCTTGCCACGGGTAATTGTGTTATCCATCAGTAATGCAATGGTGACACATGTAATTGTGTTATATGTCATTAATGGTGTATCGATGCTCTGCGCTTGTCACCTCGGCAGCCCAACACAGGCTGCGTCATAACAAATAGCGCCATTCATCCATTGGCGTTGGTTGCATATGGCAATGCCATTCCTTTTAACCTGCCTCTAACCTCCATGTCTCCTTCTCCTCCTCTCAGCAGCCGAGCGCTGAGAGCGCCCATCCTGTCCTGTCCAGCTGTTTCAATCCCCAAGCTGCTTGGTGATGATTGTGGGGGGGGGGGGGGGGGGTTGTCCAGCAGTGGTTAACCAGTAATTAACTGATAGTTAGCCAGTGAACCATCACTAACACAGTGCATGACTGGTTGTAGAAATGGATTTGGGTAAAGATGTTTTTTGGGGGAGTCTATTAAACAAGGCTTAGTATTTTATGAAGGTATCTTCTGATTAGAAGTTAGATTAGAACAGGACATTTTGCTCTATATGATTTTAACAACATAAACAACATTAATCTATATATCTCTTTGCATATGGAATTACAATCTGCTCCCAGTACACACCACATTGTGTTCAGAATCCATTAATTGGCATGTTATCATCAGAGGTGTAGCACCAACCTCATGCTCTATTTAATGATTGACACTTTTTGTTAAATGTTAAATGTAGCGAAGATGTCAGGTACCATGTCACCATGTCATCTGCAAATTTCTTGTGGGGTAATTTCTGAATAACTGTATTCATTATCACACCTTGATAACCCAGAATGAAGCTGTATTTACATGATGTCTCATAATGAAGGGTTTCAGCACATCCTATCATCCTGTTCACCCATAAATTTGAGCTGATGAATGATCCTAAATGATGGCTATTCTTTCTCCGCTTCCTCTCTCATACCCTCCACCTCAGCCCTCACTTTTTATCTAAACTCATACATCTCCGGTAGCGGTGCTAATGATGTCTTTGCCTGGCATTAATGAACCTGCTCGCTGAAGCATCACTCAGTCTACACATGCTCTCTTAGCTCTTTGTAATGGACAGGCTGACCAGGAGAGCTGCCTGCTCTCACTCTATCTCTTTCTGTGCCCTCATGCATGCTGGCTTTTATTCCTGCTGAGGCCCGGTCCCCTAGAGACCTCTGCCTAGGGACCATTGCGAGACTGTTTCATATCAAGAAAATGTGTGCTCTGTTTTGGGATTTCAGAAATTGGCCATGTGTGACATCAATGCTGTGGTCCATATTTTTAAAATTAATTTGTGATGATTGTGAGAGAAGTATTTACAGAGACAGATGTGCGTAGATAGATAGATAGATAGATAGATAGATAGATAGATAGATAGATAGATAGATACTGTACTGCCGCAATCAATGCATTCTCCATTAGGGGCAAACTGTAGTCACTTTGATGGTTAAATGGCTCATTATGGGGTGAATGAAGGCTCTCTTGGCCGCCTCTACCTATGTTCTGCAGTTACCACACTTGGGATCTGCTTAATCGACGAGCCAGTGAGCCAACAAAACCAAAACTGAATGAAACGGCGTCTATTACCTTGTCAATCTACCTAACTCTATGAAAATGGTCATCACTGGTTCCTATTCTTTGGTCTGCAAACAAATTACACATGGATTTGAGAGACTTTTGAGAGAGATTTTTGCTATTGTTGCTATTTTTTTTTCTTTTAAATCGGCGACTATAAAGGAATCCCAGAGGTAAAAAAAAAAGTTGCAGCTTTACCTGATATGCCTTTAAATATAGTGTGGGTAAATGTAAAGAACTAATCAATGATGCATGATGTTCTACCTTTTCATACATTTTGAAAGTATGAAGCAAATTGAATTAAACATTAATTAATTGATTAATTTTGGCAGCGTAAAGTAATAATTGGCCACAGGATATGTCTAGGACATGTTACACTGATTCACACTGGTCAACAAACTCAAGGTGTTTTTGTTAGTTACACACAACAAATTGTTATTATATTTGTTACTCTATAGGAGTACAGCATTTGCACAAACATAAACACCAAATATATATATATATATATATATATATATATATATATATATATATATATTTGTGCAAATGCTGTACTCGTATAGAGTAACACAAACACTGCCCAATTTGTTGTGCATAAATCTTATGCATAAATATTTTCTTTCAATGGATGAAGACGTTTTGTCTCTGCTGCAGCGTCCAGGTTCATATTAGCACATATAGTTAACAAAACTTATACAGCATTTAGTCAATTTGGCTTTAATCTGAGGACTCATATTAAGATCCCATACTGTAGGCTATGCTGTGCATTAAAGCAAGCTGGTTCTTTTTTATATGCACTGGCAAACACTGTTTTGTCCTATTGTTTGTTTGGCTAATTGCCTTGTAACATTTTAATTCAAAGGGTCTCTTCTTCCTGTTTAATGTGTCTTATGCTTGTTTGGTCTTTTATGGTTTGTTCATTATTTTTTTATTTATTCTTCTATGTGGTCACTGTTGCCATGTGTTTGCCTCATGACATTATATTTTTTCAATGCTATTTTGTTAAGCCATCATGTAATTAAACTCTATAAGATAATGTCTACAATTACCTGCATGGCTAGTACTGAAGAAGAGTATGCATGATGTATGGAGTGATGAAGTTGCGTAGTGTACACAAACAGACAGACACACACACACACACACACACACACACACACACACACACACACTGACTCTGACTTTGCTCCTGTGTCTTTGTATTGAAGGTCATTGTATTATTATAATGGAGAAAACCTTATTTTTACTCTAATTAATAAACATATGTAAAGGGGAAAATACTCAAACATAGTATATTCACTTGATATTCAATGAAGCTGATGTGAAATAAATTTGTTAATTCAAGGCAGTATTCTAAGCAACACTATAATGGCACTTAGCAAAAATAATAGAAATATATTTATAAAAGCAATTACTGCAGAGACAAACAGCATTTTTTACATTATTGCACAGGGGGACATCGGGGCATTCTTTATCTGCACATGACAAAGTATATGGGACAGAGTGTGTTACAGTCTTGCTTCAATTGTGCACTGAAACCCTTCCAATTGATCCTCATTATTCTCTTATCAGTCTCTGAGCTCATTACCAAACTCCTTCGCATCTATTTGCGTGATCTAATCTAGGAGACATGGCCTGTGAAAGTCAAAACAATATTTAATCCATCCTTGGAGCATTCACTGTAAGCTGCATGTGTGTCTGCTGTGCTGTGCTTCGGGGAATTTAATTTGGGTGATGAGAGGAGTCGCTTGTCCTCCTTTGTAGTTAATGTTGTTGTTGTTGTTGTTTTTGGATACTCTTTTAAGATAAAGTCACTGAATGTCCCTTCCCTCACATTGCAGATGAGTATAGCCTTTAAGGGCCCCCAGTGTGTGGTCAGGGTGCCGGTGTGCAGACACGACATTTGTTAGGGCCACTGTGATGACAGCCGTGTCTGAGTTTGTTTAGTCTGACCTTTAGTGTGGATGAGTCAGCCATGTGTGACTAGTAGGAACAGTGCTTTCTTACAGGTGAAATTACTTCAGAGAGTGATAGCAGGCAAGCAACTAGACAATGCTGTTTTGGTTGATGCTGTTGTAGAAATTTCCCTCTGAAAAATGTGCGTCCCTGTGGAATGATTGAACAATGCTTTAGTGGTTTTTAATCTTGTGTGGGAAATGCATACATCTGAATATATTATATAGAACACACACACTCACTCTCAAAAAACTACTCACCAGTAAATCAGTGTCTCATCCAATATTTAAAATGGCTTTCGTCTCTGCTTTCTCAGGTTACAAACTACAGCGAGAAAAAGGGAAATAATGTCCAAGATGGATGATGATGTAAAACCTCTGGTTGATATCCCCCTGTGAACATCTTGTCTCTGCAGTGCTCGGCCCTCAACAGTCATCAACGGTCTCTTCGGAGAAAGGTTTCTGACAAGGCTCCAGAGGGGCTCCAGAAGGGCTCCTACAAGCTCCAGCAGGTATTTAACATCCCAACCCTATATAGACATTGGACAGCCTGAACAGCTTAATGTTACCCCCCCCATGGGAATCCACAAGTAGAATGGGCCGGGAAAGAAGCAGGCAGCACCTTGCAGAGATATAATTCAGGGCAGTATTGACACTTATATAGCAGTGATAAGCACCATCAAAAAA
This sequence comes from Tenualosa thibaudeaui, assembly GCA_027481765.1. Lineage (NCBI taxonomy): Eukaryota > Metazoa > Chordata > Actinopteri > Clupeiformes > Clupeidae > Tenualosa > Tenualosa thibaudeaui. The sequence continues at coordinate 5,699,819 of JAIFZK010000009.1, read as the reverse complement.
CATTGTCTGCCACATGTGATGGTTCATTTAGGAGGGTGAACAATACAGGACTGAATCATTTTGCTTTGAGGAGTGTGTGATCCACAAGATAGTCTCGGGAGGTGACCTAATCACTGATCAGAGGTTCTGCTCCCTCCAGATTGAGGGGCCAACCAGAGGTGATCCAGCCAGGCCCCAGCGGAGTGCTGCAGAGACACTTAACCTGGCACTTGGTAGGTCTCAAGAGACGCACTCCTAAATGCCAGTCTCAGTCAGGCAGTCGGGGGTTATGGTACCAGTTGGTGAGGATCACAAGTTTTTTATGCTCAGGTCAGGCAATGGAGTGAGTCTCTGGAAAAGGAGAAGGAAACCTCTATTTTAGACTCAGAGAAGACATTTGTAGGTGACTATCACTGACTTTACAAACTTGAAGATTTTCAGCAAATATTGTTGGAGTGGCTGATATGATATTTTGTAATGGCTTGTGAAATGTTTTTTTTTTGTCTAAGCAGCTATTGCTTTTGCTTGACATTGAAAAAAAATGACCATTTGTCCTCAACCATGATTTTCTTTGGAAGTTTTGAGCATTACTGATGTTATATCTTGCATAGTCACTGTCCAAATATAACTATGTCCTGTCTTAACATTTTATCACTGCACAAATTAAAACGTTAAAACAAAGATTTTTTGGCATTTTTTCAATGGCAAACAAGGTCAATTATATTTACCATAAAACCATTAAACATGATAATGGCAGCTGTCCAACAGAATCCCTCCATTTTCTAACATCAAGATGGTTTCACTGTTCTGTTTGTGCTGCTATAGTAAAAATGTTGTAAATAGTTATTTGCATTTGTGACATGAATATGTTTACCAATCCCTGTGACATCTCAGTTATATCTGATAAAATGTTTGCATGGGGATTTTGGTGAATGTTAAAAAATGGTGAACTGGTAAAGAATCTATTGGTTTTGATGGTACATTGTCAATCAAAGCAATGGCTGATGTGAATAAATAACGGCTGTAATTTCTGGGTATATTTTTCTGAGTCAGTGCTCTAATAACAATTTAGCTGGTTTTAGTGATGTAATTGCTTTGTACTTTAGATGCTACTGAATCTACAACACAGAACCAGCTCTTATGTCAAGTGGTATGGTGGGACAAAACTAACCTCTCAAATTAAATTGTCTTTTTCTTTTAAAGGGACCTAGGCTATTCATCTCCACATACCAATATGTGTGTGTTTGTGTGAGAGAGAGAGAAAGAGAGAGAGAGAGAGGCACAGACAGTCTATGTTCACACACTCAAACACACACACAAACAATGCATGCTCCGCACTGTTGATGCTATCCACCACATTGTCCTGCTAGTTCTGCCACCTCCCTTCACTGCATGTTTTTTTCTCTCTCTAGCTTCACCTCTGTCCTTTCTGCTCTTTTCCCCTCCTTTATCCCTCTTCCTCTCCACACTCTTCTTCACAGGCCCTGCCACCACTCACATGAGTTCTAGTTTCAGCACTGATAAAACATTAATGCCATGCAGCATGTTTATTTCTCCCAACATGCCACATTGTCCTTATTACAAAACATTAAATGCTCCCACACTGTAGATATTTTCTGTCTTTTACGCCCACCGGGAGCTTCGTTTCCTGACATCATCATAGACAGTAAAAGAGCATTTTTGGCTACAGCCCTGTGCTGATCCAGTGTGGACGATGATGTCAACATATCATTTACCGCCTAGACATTTACCAACAGCTCTCTGGTATCTCTACAAGTGGTTTACACAGTTTTCCCATGATTCTCTGTTGTACTTTTCATGTAATGGCTTTTTTTCTTTGCTTTTCCCCCTTCTCTTTTTTTCCTTTCTTTTCTCTGCACAGTCCTTTGGTTCCCCTTGACTCTTTCGACTGCCTTTATGTTCTCTTACTGTTTGCTCCATGTCTCTTTTCTCCTAATTCCTTCACATCACCGCTGGCTTCCTTTTGCCGCCACATCCTCTTCCTTTGCTAGGACTGTGCTGCCATCTCTTGGTTGCTTTTCAGATGTACTATGTGCACAATGTACAATTTTAGTCAAGAATATTTACTTGACAACCACTAGCATATTCAGACTACAGATTTGGCCGAGTAGTTGCTGTCATTGATATTTTTGTGTATGCTTGTGTCAAACTTTGTGTGCATTTTAATGTCTGATGTCATTTAGGGGTTTTAGAATCTTCTGCTCCTCTGAGTTTTTCTCAGCTACAGGCTCAATGTATTCAGCCAGGGAGAGATTTTGTACCTTGAATTTTAATTAACTGATTCTATTATTACACAGTATCATACTCAGCTAAGGTCAGAAAAACAAGTGGCTATTACACGGGGAAGCATTAACAAACATTTTTTTTATCAGTACATGAGAAAACAAGCAAACACATAATGTAATGCCATCAGGGAAATCACCAGCTCTGCACAAACATATTCAATGAAATATGTGTTATTGTTATAAACAAAACAAACATTTGTAGTCTTGTAGTACAACTACTCCTTATTTTGATGTGGAATTGTATCATTCTATTTGGAAGCACCTGTGTGTTTAGATTATACCTCTGAAATCCAAACCAATGAATAAAAGACACTCAAATTCAAAACCATGTTTATCATAGGCAACAATAAACTGATGTATGAAAACATACAGTCCATCAGGTTGTCCCTCCATCTGTCTAACCCACTCGGAATCTTTTCCCTTATTTCTCTCTTCTTACCAATCCTGCTGTCAGTAATACTTCATGTGCCCCCATCGCTCAACACTCTATTTCACACCTCTGCGCTCCAGCATCCTCCATTTGACCACTGCGCTCTCTGGGTCAAGCCTGCAAGCCTGAGCGAGGCCACAATTACTGTAAAAGACCCACAAGACAGATGAGCCTCAAAGCCAATTATGTCAGGGGTCTGATGCTTTAATTGACATGAGAGAGTGCTTAAAGGCAATGGCTTGTCAGTGCGCACACACACACACACACACACACACATACATTTGGCTTTTATTGGGCATATGTTCGTGTATGTCACTACTTTATTAGCTAATGGTTGATCTCTAAGTGATATTACGGTGTGACTATATTGATAATTACAGTTCAGTCACAAGTAATGGTCTGTGCACTGATGTTTTTCCAACCGTATCAACTGGGGGGAAAAAAGTACTTTTGTGTATCAGCATAACTTTCATCATTCAATATTTCATTCATATAATGTATAGATAACACTTTAAATTAGGGTACACATATTCACCATTAACTAGCAGCTTATTACCAAGCATATTAACAACATACTAGCCATTTGTCAGTCATTACAAGTCACTTATTAATACCTTATTCTACCCATAGCAGAGAATTAGAATTTCTCTAATATAAACTCCTAATTACTGCTTATTCATAGTAAGCAAGGTAGTTGTGTATGAATTATGATCTCAATATGCTCTGCTCAGTAAGAGGCTTATAAGGTGGTAGTACAACCGGAACACTTATTCTCAGGAACAGTTAATCTCAATCAAAAATATATAAGTAGGACTTATTTGGACACTATTAGGCACTAGTAGTTTTGGGTTGTTCCTATGAATAGACCATCTTTTCTAAATATGATTGAAGGAGAATAACTGTTCCTGTTGTACTACTTATAAGCCCCATACTAACCAAAGCATATTAAAGTCATAATTCATGTACAACAACTAACTTCCTAACTATGAATAAAGAGTAATTAGGAGTTTATATTGGAGAAATTCTTAGTTAATTGTCTATAATGGGTAGAATAAGGCCATGCAGAATAAGATATTGATATGTGATTTGTAATTTGTAACAAGTGGGTAGTATGTTACTAATTTGCATGGTAATAAGCTGCTAGTTAATGTTGAATTTGTGTACCCTAATCTAAAGTGTTACCAATATATTATACTACTTTGTAATACCACACTATTGTACTGTAACAAAGGAGACAGCAGCCTCAAACCCAGGTCCCCAGGATGCCAAACATGCAGCTTGGACCTAATGCCAAAGAGCCAGGCTTGCTGGTTTGGCAGTCAGAGCGCATACTCAACCATGGTGACAATAATTTGCCATACAGATTCATGTTACATACAGTCCATACCTGGGTGGGGTATATGTTGGTGGCTAGGCTACTAATGCTTATGTCAGCTATCCTACTGGCAACTCCTCCATAGTATCCATAAAGCAATCAACATGTCAAAGAATGTGTTGGGTACACATGATTTCATAATTAAATCAACCCACCACTACTCATCATTTGGACCACTGGGGGGCACTATTGCTACATGACAGAATAGGTGTTTTGCAATCTTGTTCATAATGGATGCAAACCTTCCTGTGGTAGGATCCACTGAAATGGCAGCCACTGGGCAGGACTAGAGGTAATCATGGTCCCTCTTAAATCAGCATCATCACATTTAACATGCTGTTCATTGATTGAGAACACTTCCACCACATGTTTTTTGGGGGAGGCCCTGTGTTGTGATTACAATCACAGGCACTTCTGAAGGGGATTCCATCAAGCCCCCTTAAATGGTATCAGAAAGTCAAAAATGCCTGGTTCAGTTCAGCTCCTCATTTTGCATATCACAGGCAAAAGACCTTGAGGGACATCCATCATGCTTCTTTCCAACTCTCCACCACTGTGAGTAACTGCCTGTATCTGAGACAAAGAAGGATGAGAAAATGCCAGTCTCAGTGCTAAGAGCAGGCCCACATACAGGCTGAGTAAAGATGTCGGTAAGTTGGGGAAGTGTTGGAGAAGTCTGCCTTGCTTGCTTTTGAAAGGTCCTTTGAAACAGCACTCCTCTCTCTCTCTCTCTTTCTTCCTCTGTGCTTTGATTGGGTTGTGCTGGAGCCAGCACACATCACAAGACTGCCTGGGGCCAGTAGAAGTGAAATCACACACCACTGTTTTGTGTTCCCTGGAAGTGCTGTCATGTTAACACACTTTTTAAAAACACTGAATCCCTCTGTCCCTCCCCATTCCCTCAACAACACCCATGTGCCTATGAACTATAAAGAGTGATGAGGGGGACAGGGGGCTCTATATGTACCACAGAATAATGACCTGAACTGCTTATTCGATTTTTGCTTAAATAACAAAAGGGTCAACTTGGCTGGTTTGCATATCATTGAGGATATTGGATTACACAGGCAGGTTCATGTCCAGGTGCCGCAAAGCTGTAGTGTGGGTGCTGAGGGTTTTAGAATAATTGCATGTCAGTTGGGTAGTTTGACCTTTCGCTGACAGAGTGTGCTTGGTATGGTGTCTCCTTGCAGTGGTAATCAACACCCCCCCTCCCTTTCTTCAATTATGCTGTAATTCCTGCTTTGATTTGATAATTGACATCTGTTTAGTGGCCCCGGCTCTGGCAGCCATGAAAGTGTCCATGTGAGTTTAGCCAACTTTCCATGTGGTAATGACGGATGGGGCATGTGTGCAAAGTTCAGAGCTGATTCTGATCTTTACAACAAACATCAAAATTATGAGCTGTGACCGTCCATGTGGCATAGATTTGGAGTCTGTGTGCAAGGGTGCCAAGTCGAGAAGCTTAAGAACAGCAGCGGCATACTGAGTGGAGAATCAAACACGCATTTCAAACTACCCCCTAAACACACACACACACACACACCACCGCCAGGAACATGCCCAAGAAACTCATGGACATGGAGCCAGATAGTTACATCAGGACTCTGATCTCCTGCACCAATTACTAAATGGTTGTGTTGATTTTTTTAAAAAAAGCCCTTGTAGGATTTTAAATCAACTGCAGTAAGAGGATCGCGATGGGGGTTCATGGATCATGTACAGTTTTGTGTGTTTGTTACTGCTTGGCTGTGTGAATGCGTGTGTATGTGTGCTGTTCTATATGTGCATCTGCTGTTTATAAGTACACGTGTGTGTGTGTGTGCCCTTGCGTATCTGTGCGTGTGTACTCGCCTGCACCATATTAAAACAATCTGTGCTGCAAATCATACCCTCAGTGAACTGGTTCCCTGCTCATCGACTATTTACTGCCTCTCGCAATCGAATTAACATATTTCTTATTCCAGACCCCTCAGCCAGCATTTAGCAGTAATATGTTGCAGCTCTCAGACAAGACCTTCCCCCTCCCAGTCTCCCACGAGCCCCTTTCCCCGCAGTATTACCTCATGTCTTAGCCTGGAGCTGAAAGCCTGTCGGCCCACTTTACGATGTTATTCCATTTCTTGCTAATGTGTCTGGACGCGTGAAATTATTCCCTTCCAAAATTAGCAGTTTTATTGTCCAATTAAGTCTACTGCTAAGGTTAGAGTTGAGAGTAGTGTCATTAACCTTTCTCTTCTGGAACAAATGGCAGTTAGCGGGTTAGCGTTAGCCGCTGACATGGTTGACGTTAACAGCTTCAGGAGCCAGCTAGCCGTCTGCTCTCTTGCCCCTCCTGTAAGGTGTTAAGAGACTGCCAAAAGACCAGCACCTGCCTGATGGGGACTGCTAAAGCTCAGGTGCACTGATACAAAACTCTCTCTAACATCTTAAAACTGCTGTCAGAGGACTTTCTTGAAGCAGGATCAAAGTGGAGTCAATGAAGGCATATGATCTCTACAAAAAAAGCTGTACTGACATCTGAAGTTACTTTTTGGATACGTGTATTTCAGCACTTCAGCCGCTGTAGGGTCAGATTATTAAACTCAATTAGCCCTTTCTTCAAGAAGATACCAATCTTAGATCTGCAGGACGCTTAACACAGAGCCATATTAGCCTTCTGATGCTGGAGGAAAACCAAGGTCTAGAACTAATATAAAATGGAGATATATTAAGACCATGTTTGGTCGGCTCTGCTGGTTTAACAGAGAGGTGAAAAGTGTTGCCTCGTTAGCTTAACTTTCTTGGGTGGAAATCACTGCAGGGGTGTTGAGCTCACCTGCCTTTCCCAGCTCAGGTGACGGTGTAGTGCAGCAGCCCTCCTTGCACGCTCCGAGAGCCATCCACTGCTGAGGACCAGTCAATTAAATGCACGGGTGGAGGGGGCAGAGGCAGCCGAGCCTTCTGCTGCTCAGCAATCATTACCGGCCCTATTAGCCCACAGCTGACAGATGTTCACCAGGGAACATGTCACAAGGAAAGCAGGTGCACTTCTTCAGCCATGTGGCTGTGTGTGTGTGTGGATACCTGCCCTGAACACCAGCTGACTGCTGTTGCTCATTAATTTACTGTCAAGGAAGGTAGGTATGTGTATGTATGTGTGTGTGTGTACTTGCATGGTTGACAGGGCTGTAGCATCAGTCGTGGTCAGTGGATGTGTCAGTGGTTTCTTGTGGCACTGGGTCTGTCAGTGGTCAGTACCATGAGAGGATAAGATAAGACAGACAGCTGTGTCATGGAAAGATATGGCAGACAAAGAAAATTGTTGCACAGTAGTTTCCAAATCTCACTCGATGAAGATTAGCCTACTGCGCAATCTTCCCCAGACAGCAATTTATCATTTGCCATGGTTGCAATCCTCTTTGTATTTACAAAGCACTGAGGCATATTGATCATCTTCTGTAAGAATGCAGACTGAAAAACAAAGTTGATATTATATTTCTGCTGTCTTTTTCTCTTCAATTTAACCAGTCAATTGAGGCTATGCGGCTTATTTATAAGCAAGGGAGGTTCCTTGAACATGTCTGTGAAGATTCTCATTCATCCAGGCCATTGCTTCCTTTGCTCCTCTCTCTCACTCCAATTCATACATTAACTTATGTTAATGAAAGACCCATCTGACCCATTGTCACATGATGAGGGGTGTGGTCTACTGATCACAGCTCCACCCACAGTGGTCCTGGTTCTCTACCATCAGGTCAGAACTAAAGAAGCCTTTTGGATGAAAGGTAAAACATCTTCAGGCTCCAAGAAAGAAGTCCAGTCACATACAACTTGACTATTTGACTCCATATAAACATATTTTGATGACATCATGACTCAAAGATGCATGTAAGAAAACAGGCCCAGTATTCTAGGCAGGCCCTATTTATATGAAGATTTCAGAGATGGAGATAAAAGGGCCACAGTAGCTTGTGGAATAGCAGCCATCAGAGCAAGCTAATTGGCACAGTGTTATTGGCAGGTTTATATTTGTGTTGGTCAATGGGGTCAATTACAGCTGAGCGAGGAGCTCTGGAGGGAAGAAATGTGTTGCTCTCTCTCCAAGTCCTCCACACACACACACACACGCAATTACACATACACATACATACACACACATGCAATTACACATACACATACAAACACACACACACACACACACACACACACACACAAAAGTACACACACACACAAAAGTACACACACACATACACACGTTTATGCACACACAGCCAGGCTTACTCCAGGGGAGCATTCCTGAGTTTTCCAATTAAGTCAAAGACAGAACTAAGCATGTTTCCTACTTCTAAGTATTTCACCAGGTAGAGAGCTTGAAATGTGGAAAGAACAAGTCCTCTATGATTGGCAGTGGATGGTAAAACTGTTTTCCCCCTCTTATCGTTTTGTCTCAGATGAAAGAGAACAGGAGCTCTCCTTCCAGGACTTGTGGAACCTTGAAATGTATAACACTAAAAAAAGCTTACTTTTGATCATTGTCCTCTGCCTCGTCTCCTTAATCATTTTCTATGTTTGATACCAAAGATTTTACAATGTGGAAAAGACTTTTGCACAAAAAAATGTATTGTAGAAAGTTTCAGTTGTCTTAGAGAGTTTCTTTTCAGTAGCCTAATTTGTAATCCAGTAGATCTTAGCTAAGATACACCTGTTATCCTGAAAGGTAAATTGAGGTTCTCACAAGGAGTCTAGCTTGTCTATTCCTCCTCTGATTCACTACATGATGATCTACATACATGCTAATATATTGGCCAAGCAGCAACTGAACTGTACTCTTAATAGATTTTTAAATCACATCTGGATTAAAGGCTTTCAGAAAATAAGTATCTCATGCTGTTTAACCTGTGTTGATTAACCTTGGTTTAACCTTGGTTCATTCTTGATTCAAAAATCTTTAACATGGGAAATAGTTTAAACAGCAAAAACTATACATTTTCTACAAGTTTTTACCCTATAGATGTGATTTAACATGTGCAACATTGAGACTTCCTAACTTCCTCCATCCCATGGACTATAGTTTTCTGATGTATTTAAATGGCTAAAATAATTAAATGGCGGGTTTTCAATAGGCATGGCTGAAACAGGTAATGCATCCCAAAATATTCACTGTTAACATACAAATTCACATTCAGCATGGCCAGAGCATGCAAATAAAGTTTTGTTAAGAGGTTTGTGTGTGTGTGTGTGTGTGTGTGTGTGTGTGTGTGTAGGGGGGCGGGGCACTTGCATGTAAAGCTGAACCACTGACACCATCAACAATATTATATTATTATGTGGTGAAATGATATTTGCATTGTACAGTTCAAAACATCACTGTAGCTGTTTCCCCTTCCAACCTCCATTTCGCTCCTAAAATGGATTGGTCGTGTGTGAGTGACTCTTGGTTTGCATCACCGACATGTTACTGATCTTACCTGCGTCATGCCAACCAAGCGCAAAAGGATCATTAAAACCACATGAAAGCCCCATTTAGAAGATAAGTAATGTTGATGCTATAGTACTGTAATGATACACTGACTAAAACTAGAGTCTCTCTCTGTCTTTGCAGCACACTAGTGGCCCTACACAACCAGAAGGGGTAGCGCTAATTAAAGGAATAATCTTTGATATTTTTGTGTTTTTGTGAGGGCAACTAAGGCGAGTTGAAAATCAAGGCTTGTGTTTATGCATGCTGCAGCCTCTTCTGGGGAACGCTGTTTCTTTTTTTCTTTTGTACTGGAGAGGCATTAGCTGTGAAATGCCAAAGGGAAGTCACAGATTGAAGTAAAATCATTACACATTTATTGGCCTATTTCCACCGCTTTTAAAATAACTTCATTGGATTACACTTGTGCAACCAAAGTAAATTAATGACAGTGAGTTACCATAATGATGAGGCATGATTTATGGACAAAAAGGGCCTCTGCACATTATTTTACACCCTATTTTGAATATACATACTTTTAAAATGGTTCCCCCCCAAGGGAAAGACAGATGCTCTGTGGTGTCTCTGGAAAATTATTAGGCCACTTAAAAGGAACCTTTCCTCGTTGTCGTGACCCTGTTCAGATTGAAACCATTCCTCTTCTCTCTACTCTCTGGTACTTTTCCATGATGTACCCGACCCAACAGATGGCTGCCAAATGTGGCACAGATAGCCATATTAATTGCACAATTACAATGTGCTACATCAAGATCTTGTCATTAACATTGTGATTTAAAAAGCAATTATGGCGTTTGATTATCACGGGCCTCGGTGAAACAGTGTTAGTTTGTTGTTGCCCCCAGGCACCATTTTGTGGCAGATTGATCTCCACGGTGAAGGCACTGGTGTGCTCACCCTCCTAACTGACTGGCACTTAATTAGATGGCATAGCATTAGCATAATAAGCACTGTTTGTGTGTGTGTGCGTGTGTGTGAGTGTGTGTCAGTAAATGTTCGGGGAGTTGATTGGAGACACTCTTGAGATCTTGAAGAGGATCTGTCCTTGGCTGACCTCTAAATTCTGGGTTGTCTGCGCTGAGTAGCTAAAGCCAGATGACCCAGTAATCATGCAAAGGTCCTTTGGGCTTTTTTTTTTGTACGCTGCAGCCTTCTCAAGCCTGGCACAGCACCAGCAGGAAAGGTTACGGCCATCCTTGAGGATTAACATGACTGATGGTGATTTTCATATCCTATTTTCATATTGTATTCCACAGTGTTGAAAGAGGAAATATTCAACCTAAGCAAGGCATTTCAAAATATAAAACAGGAGACATACTGGGTAAATCACACACAACTTGATGCCATGCCATGCCAAAAAAAAAAAAAACGTTAAGTCATTGTGTAGTCATATAGCGTCTGATTAATTAAACCACTAAGGCAACAAAGGAATCTTGAGCAATGACCTTGGCTGTTGTTCAGATGCTTGAATCTCTTACTCTCTTTCTCAGTGGCAGATGCCTCTATTGCGGTGAAACACCCTCCAACCCTCAGACACAAGGCTTGGGACTTGGTTGCGCTCCTGGTGTTTCCGCTAGTCGGATAAAAGGCTAACATGATGGGGATAAAAGCAGTAAGCGAGTGCTCGACAACCGAGTGTTCAAGCAGCGCTGGTGTCAGATTCGCTTTAAAAACCTGACCCCGCGGCTCGCTGGAAGGTGCCGGACTCCCGACGAGGCGGCAGGGCCCATCGTGCTCGAGGCTTTGATCCAATCTGCCGAGCCACTATCATCTCAGGTGTGAAATCCTGTCTGCCTAACAACAACTCGCTGCCCGGCGTGCTCGGCTGTGAAATTGTATCTGTTCCCCACCCCTCTCTTCCACTACTCTCCCCCCACTCTTGTTCTCTCACCTTCTCTCTCTCTCTCTCTTTACTCACTTCGATTCCATTTTTTCACAGACGGAAAGCTAGACCAAAAACCCTGCAACTATAACCCTATATTACAATGTTGTTTTACAGGTATAGGAGGTCCGAGAGCACCTGGGTGTTTTGCCCACCCAAACTCCCTTTGGCAGCTCAACGCTTTGGACTAAATTGCCCCAGGCACTCCTAACAACAAAGGTGGAGACAGAGTTGTTAAGCTGAGAGAACAAGAATGTCTACAAGACTTAGTGGGGGAATGGTGTTCTTACATACCTAGATAGATAGATAGATAGATAGATAGATAGATAGATGGATAGATAGATAGATAGATAGATAGATAGATAGATAGATGGATAGATAGATATACACCTACATACATATATACATATGTACATGCATACATATATACATGCATATATACATGCATACATACATGCATACATATATACATGCATATATACATGCATACATACATACATGCATACTCACCCACTCAAATCGCTTAAAACAAACAAACAGCTGTAGACAAAGACAAATATAACACAGTCAGTCCATGGGTGGTGGGGTAGGCTAACGCAGACAGCAAGATAGACAGACAGACTTGTGTGGGCAGACACACAGCATGTTCAATGTATGTCTGGGGTCAGCGTCTCAAGCCTCCTCCTGGGTATAAACATATATTTATTCACTTTTATTGCCTACGGGGGTGAGAGCGCTGAACTAATTTATAAACGTCCATTTGAACACTGTAGCTTGGGCCTCATTTTATTTTATGAGGGAGGCATTGAGGACCCTCTCAAGGACAATGTAGTGTCGACAAAGAGAAATGATTACTGAGATGAGATGAGATGACGGCCTGCATCCGGCCTAAATGTGTCTCAAGTCCGGTCTGAAATCAGCAGATTTCCAGCTACAAAAGAACTCCCAGTTGGCATGTTTAAGTTTCTGAACAGACAATGGTAATTCAGCATATGGTTTCCATGGCAGCCCACTTGTATTCTTCATGGCTTTACACACTGGTAACAGTTAGAGGCTCTTTCCATGTATTCACCCATAGCGGAGCAAAAAAATTATAGATTAGAAGCGTGAGCACGAGGAGTCTCTGGGAGATTTAAGCAGACCTAAGCACATATAGAGTAGAAAGCACAGGAGTGCCGTATAACATGCTTTGAAAATCAAACCGTTAATAGAAAAAATTACATCAAACACATAACACTTGCTGGTGGTCATAGAGTGGCCCCTATGCACGCAACTGCTAGTTCTGCTGCTGCTCCGACATGCATCATCGATTTTGCATCACAGCACATCATATCAATGGTGGAGGTCTGCAATTGGTCCCTCAACATCTTATATTTATACTCCCAGGGCTTGCTAGCTGAGCACGGAGCAATCGCAGTGGATAAAAGAGGCGTAGCGATTGAGCGAGCAAGTGAGCTTCTGTCTGTGGGCTCCCAGCTGAAGCTCTCTGGCGGGGCTCCCCTGCTGCGTTCTCTGTCTCCCCTCCAGGCTGTGCCACATTGATTACCAGCCAGGCACACTACAGAGAGGCAGAGAAGCCTGGGCCTTTTCATCAAGCACAACAAACAGCGGTTAGCACAACCACATTAGCATCAAGGCTAAAGGCAAAGAATTTAGGCCCTAGTGACTAGTGATTAAGAGACTATCATGTGTGTAAGAATATTGAGGCACCACTTCTGGGGGCTTTGTGTGTGGTTCAATCAACTTAGTGTTGTTAGAGGTATAAATTGTGAGCAAAACTGCAGAAGTAATGTGACAAAATGGTATTTGTATCTTTTGACAAGACTGGAAAAATAGACTGCCGCTGCTGGAGTCATCTCATGGAACAGCCTGTGAAATCCAATCAGTAACTTTCTCTATGCCAGGAAGATTTCATTTTCTGTGGCACCCAAGCGGTAATTAGGCACAAATCAAATTAACAATCCGTATCGAATTAGGGATAATGAAATGCAAGATTGAAACGTTTTGCCTTTACGCAAAGCAGGTGTGGTGCATGAAGAAACATGCAAGAACAAGAGCGTCGCTCGCTTTTCATACGATCTGTGAATGTTCCGGATCATCATGACATGAGTAGCGTGCGTGGTGAACTCAAGCTGCAGCTAACCCTATTGGTATTGTAAGCTTTACTGATGCTCTGCTCGATTTGTTTGTTCTCACAATTAATTTTGCAAGGTCCCTAACAAGAATGAAAGTCTACACATTAAACAACACCTTTAAATTAGATTAGCCTATATGGTCTGAAATATACACAGATAATATTCACAGCGATAAACAATGTGTACAAAAATGTGATTTAGACAAAATACAAAATGTTGGGATGGTTTGGATTGTTTAGGTTTGCTGCATATTTGATAAACGGCTTTTCATAGGACATTGTGACAACAGGGATGTAGAATGGAGAAATTAGTCTGTTGGCTAATAAAAAATATCACACGAAGGGTTTAAAAAAAAGAAAGGAATCTATTTTGCTCAAGACATTTGAAGAAAACTGACATGGTGAAATGCCCCTGCGGGTCTTGAGCCGTCTCTCTGCCACTCATCCTGGGCCACTTCTAGCACTGATGCGGTTGATTATAGACCAGCGCCTGATGATACTATTCACCGCTTGCCTCCAGCACGGCCACAATCACACAAGCACTCTTTATCAATTGCATAAATAGCCTGTCAGAAAACATGAAAGAAGGATGAATAAAAGAGACCAGTGGAAGCTCAAGAGTGAGGGTGACAGAGAGAGAGAGAAAAAAAAGATGAGAGGAGAGATGAGCACCGTTATTAATATTGGACGGTAACATTTCACATCCTTTGAAACGTTTACGTTCGTGTCCTCCATATTAAACTAGCGGCGGTGGTGTCAGCCCTTGATGCAGCCGGGCTCACGAGAGACATGAAAAAGGCATAATTGCCACTTAGGTCATTTGAATTGCTAACAAGGGAGCCTGACATTTCCAAATCACCCTAGACTGAAGTGATCAGGACACCGAGGCGCAGGCTTGGGCGAAGACTCTTTATTGCGAGCGGCATTTAAATGAGACGGCTCCCAATTGCCCGCTTGTGACGAAAAAGAAACACACACACACACACACACAGCACTCTCCCCCTCTCTCACACACACACAAAGACATGCACACAAACACACATATCTGTGCATACACACATGCAAAGCATTCATTTACAAAGACATTTTGAGATGATGCTTACCATAAGAGCTTCATCACAACAGCAGTAGCAGTAGTGAAAAGAAACACTATTTGTGGCTTGTGTTTTGTTCTGCTCAGACAGAATCCAGAGTAGAAGGTTCTGGTGATTTAATTAGCCTTGCTGTGGTCCATTTAGTGTTGTTGTTAGATTGGATGGTCTGTTTAATCATAATGGAACTCATTAGCATGTGGGTCTGGTACTTGTCTTCATCAATGCATTCATGTGTGTCTGTGTGTGTATGTATGTCTGTGCGTGTGTGTGCATTGTGCGTGTGTAGGTGTATAAACATTTCTGCTTGCAGGCTTATTTCAGGGTATATAACTTTTTAGATGCTGTTACAGGTGCCCAATCAATTCTCCTATCGCAATGTGAACTTTAGCAAGGAAAGGCTTTCATAATGTTCACCCTGTGCTGAAAAACCCTCATGTGGACCATTTTGACCACAACCAAATTTACTGAGAAAAATTAAATACAATTTTATTTGTGTTTCATATCAACCTTTGCTATGCAGCAAACATTAGAGTGTGAGTGCAGCACAGTTCTATCCTTGGCAACGAGTATCCATCCATTGACCTGGAGTATCTGTCTTGGCACACTAAACCAAAAAAAGTGACAAACAACTTCTGTTGTCAAGCATTGAATGTAGTCATTTACAGAACAGCATAACACAAACCCTTGTGGTGAACACAGTTTGTAGCATAAAGCTTCCACTGACATGCTGTTGCCTCCCCCCTATCAGTGTAACAGAAGCACCCGGTAGTCCACATGTTCTCGTTAAAAGTGCACTCCTAGAATGACCCCTCTTAATTTGGTTTTAGAGTGCCAAAACGTGCAAATCTGACTCTCTGCCAAATCCCGCAGAAGCTCTAAAATTGAATTCCAGCAGTTCACTTAAAAAAACAACCTTTATTAATTGGCTTCTGTCGCACATCCTGCATCTGTCTTTGCCAGTCGGGGCTCCTGTGTAATTGTTGTTTTGACACAGCCGGCACAGCAGAGGCCTGTTCCCTCCACACAGCTCCGGAGCTTTCCTTTTACCATGTCCCCAAGGATGCTCTTCTCTCCATGGATTGGAATAACAAATAGACTGACGGAGACCCGTGTGTGTGTGCATGTGTTTTATGCTAGATGAACATATACATATACAGTCATATACTGTAACACACACCCACACATGCTTGAACTATTGATACATGTGCATAGAGCATAATACCACATCTCGTTAAAATGGCATCCAGTGGTGCAGCTTTAATTTACCTTATACAGTTATCACTAACCACCATAATCATAATCATTATCATAATATCCTCCAAGTTAATAGTGTTTCTTAATTCTTACTGTGGCATTTGTCACACCTCATGGGCTAGAGTACTGCGTGACTGGAAGTCTAATTTTCACCTCATGAGGAGATTCTGTTCTTCTCTGTTTTCTTCTGAACTACTCTATCAAATTATGGACCTCAACACCACTTTCGTTAAATATTTGAAAGTTGGAGACAGCTGCTCTCAGTGAATGTATTAACACCAACACTTCCATATAGAATTTGTCATGGCTTTAGAATCCTAGTTCTCTGTCGCAGAGTTTCCTACAGTGCTCACAGAGTGTCACTATTCGTCCCCTGTTAACCACAGTTATGTTAAACCCAGAAATGCTACATGCACATAGCGTGATCAAAATGTAATGCCCCTCACAGTTTAAAATGTGCACCCTAACAATCAACGTTTATTATTATTATTATTATTATTGTTTAAGCATCAGGCCATCTTTCCTATCCACTGAAAAGAGATTATATCCCATCTGGTGTAGTGTGTTTTTTTGCACAACCTGTTTTTGACCTTGAAGACTGTGAGCTTCAACACTGCTGTTTTCACAGGCAATATGAAGCTCAGTACCAAGTGTTAAACAGAGGATGGATTTCCTGTGGATCAGATCAGAGTTTGGTGTGTTTGGGTACAGAGTTCCTCCCTCCGTCCGGATGTCAGGGAATGAATCTGGTTCCCTTCACGCTCTTGGGCTGGGAGGAGGAGGCGACCGAGGTGATTATTTACCACTTCCCTCATACGACTCGCCCTTAAACCGGAAGGCTCTCCCAGGGCCTGTCAATGTATCAAGTGTGTAGAGCAACAAATTTTCTCCCCACATCCTGATCCTTTCTCTCTTTTTCTCCTCTGCTCTCTGATGGTCCTCCAGTGGTCCATCACTGTGGTATGGATGAAAGACAAAACCCTGTAAGTTCCTTTTCTTTCTTCATTCTTTTATGACTTTCTTTCTTTCTCTCTTTCTTTTCTTCTTTCTTTCCTCTTTCTACCTCATCCTTTCTTTCCTTCTTTCTTTCCTCTCTCTACCTCCTCTCTCTCACTCTTCCACTTGCCTGGTTCTTCACTGTCATCTGTTTATCTCAGTCACTCTCTGGGTAATTCATTAAAACAGTATAGTGCTCACCCCTCTCTCTCTCTCCCCTCTCTCTTCTCCCTGGGCTGGTGTTGTATGCAACGCCCTGGTGGATATCAGAGGTGATTCCTCCTCCCTCAGAAGTTCAGATGTACCATCTGGACTAGCACTGGCTCAGTCTGGACTCCATGGCCCTCCATATGAGCGGGAGTGTTGCAACGTGTGGCCAGATGTTCCCCTCTGAATAAACAGGCTGCTCTAATGAGCTCCTCGTTTTGCTTGTGGTGTTTTCAGACTGGGCCCAGCCATCCTACTGATCTTCAACATAGTTTATTTGCAGGATAGTTTATTTATAATAAACCATGTCCATTCAGAAAAATACAGACGCCATGTCTGGCCTTGGCAGGCTTGGTTGTTTCAAGCAAGCACAAGTGCTATGATGCTGTACCCACTTTTGTTGACTGTAAGGTTCTATTTAACAGAATGGTATCCCAATTTTTTCCAAACGTTTTCATGGTGGCTTTATCAAAATTGACTTGATAAGGGTGAATAATATGGGTGGGTCCCTTTCTCTGATCGTCAAGACTTTCATGTGATGGTTTCAGTTTTCCACCTGTCCAATTCAAACAACTATTAGGACATTACGAAGAGATTTTAATTCAAGCTCGGCTGCTCCCCAGAAGTACCATAACAAAGTCAGTGAGTCCGATGAGAGGAGCATGTGTATACAGGATATTATGTCATGGCTTTTTCTGTCAGCCAGTCGAAACGAAACATCAGAAACCAAAACCTGCTGTCACAAAGGCTTCACGAGAGGGATTTGCAATGCTTGTTTTCATCCAGGCACCTTTTGATTCGATTTCAGGAAATCCGACGCAGCTGCGTTAGCTGTGCTAGATGAGTTTACCCTTCTTTTGCTCCCATTTTTCCCACCCCTCTTTCCCCTCTGAACGCAAATTAGACTTCCTCGCACAATGCATCGTTTGTATTCAGCTCGCATAACAGAAGAAACCCCTAGTCGAGCAGATTATTTTCCTCAAAATTATTTTCGTGACCCAAGGATATATTATCTCTCCTCACCTTATTTAAACTGTTCTTTTCTTCCGTGCAAGCTCAAGCGAGCCTGCAGCAGAGCAGACGCTGTGGAGGCAGAGAGGGCTGGCGCGGTGGTGGGGAATTACATTTGTGGGGCGCGCCTTCTCTCAAAGTCGTCTGTTTCCTTTGGCAAGCAACACGGCGGTGCTTTCTCTGTTTATGAACTGCCTCCTGGGTCCCTTAACTTTTTCTTGGAGCTCTGTTCGTGAAGTTTAACAAGATCTCCCCTCTCTCTCTCTCCCTCTCTTTCTGTCTCTCTCCCTCTCTTTCTAGTTTTTTTTTAAATCGTGGTGATTTAGTTTCCAGACTCTCCACAGAGGCTCCGGGGCCCAGGGTTCTTCCCCGGTCTCTCTGCTCATGGAATTTCAGTGCTCCCGCTCAGGGAGAAGCAGATATTTAATTCTGCTATTTCAACCTCTTACACCACTGAAAAGTGAGAGGGGGTGGGAGGTTATAACCTGAATAAATTGTGCAGTTTGTAGTTACACCGTCCTGCTGGGGTAAATTTTTTTTTGGCATATGACAGATCAGAGAATCGATGGGTCACTTGTTAGTTCTGTAATATTTTAATTGTATTCAAGACAATTTTGGCATCCCAGTTAAACATCATCCCCACAATCGTTTTTTAATCACCTTGACTACAGGCTCTCTATCCATCTGTTCTATCTCTCTGTTTAGGACCATTTTGGCTTCCATCGTAGCCATAATACCAGTCTGATGTTTCAGTGTAGTTTTAAGCATCCAATTCTAAAATAACCACAGATATTTTATTTTAACTTTTTTATTACAAGAAAAGCCTGGATATGTCAACAGTGTGGTAATAATCACATCCACGACAAGTCAGATTTTCATACAAGGCTTGTCTTTGATTCCTGACACAGCGCTTTGATTGCACCAGAAGGAGCCAAAAACATCTCTGTCAGCCCGGCATTGCTTTTTAAACAGGCCCAATTAAGATGACGGATGACTCTCGCCTTGCCAGCCCTCCCACAGGGAAGGAAATATACAAGTCGCATGCAGACGAACAAACAAATACGCAAACAAACAAACAAAACAACAACAAAGACACCAAATAACAAATACTTCAGATAGGGATTTCATCCATTTCTCTCTGTCTATTTTTTTTTCATTCCTCCCCCCCCCCCCCCCCCCCCCCACCCACCAATGATTATTCTTCATAATTTCTGACACTTTGTTCTATTTTAGGCAGGATGCGACGGGCGAGGGGGAGGGGAGTTGGTAGTGGCGGGGGATGTCAGCTGCAGCCTGCGCCTTGCAGGATCCTGTTGCTGCAACAGCTCATAGCCTGATAGGCTGCAGCTCGGTGGCTGATTGCCTCTTATTGAACACAGATGCATTCTGGGATGGCGGTGACATGTCACACACACCTCACACACCCTTTTTTGATGGCCACCTCCCCTTTCTCTTGCTTTGCTTCCTGTTTGCACACACTCTGAATTAAGTTCCTCTAAAAGAATGTGAAAAGGGCAGTCATCACACTTTTTCCTTCAAGTCATTTAGAAACAATCCCGTTCTGGCCTTATGGTTTACCTCCATGCATACAAAGATCTTTCAAAGTCAGACCTTAATATTCGTTGGATTTTTTTCCACGTTTTTAGGCCAGTATGTTATGTAAATTAGCAATCAGTTATGTAAATATACAAAACACACCTATTCGTTTTCCATTTTACGGGAAAGAGGCGCTGATTGTTTTTAAGTGATGGCATGTTATCTACACAGACCTTAGAATCCCAGGCCTCATAAATCTGTTAAGAAAACTCATTATTAAAAATACACCCTGAAGACAGAACGCGTTTTTCTTTTTTTTTTTGTCTTTCTATATTTATAAATTAATTTTCCTGAGGTCAAACACAACCTAGAGGCGATATAATTTGTTTCCTCAGTTGTAAATCAGGATGATAATTATGGTGAAAGGCAATGTAATTTATCATAGGCAATGGTGTGTGTGTGCTTGCGTGCATGTGTGTGTGTGAGCGTGTGTGGGTCTGTGCGTGCGTGTGTGTGTGCATTTTTGAATGTGTATAGCCTATGTATGCACTAATAACCACACTATGTGTATTTGCATGTAGAAATGTATTAGTAGAGTGAGTGCCTCTATCTGTGATTGTCATGTGCGATTAATGAATTTTAAATTACTTTTAAAAAGTCAATTGCTTATTACAAATAAAAGTCAGTGTATATCAATTTAATACTGCAGTGTCTACTCTTTGTTTAGTTTTTTTCGACCCTTTCTCATTTTGTTTCCTATTTTGTTGCCCTATTCACCAATCATAGCGGAGAGTTTTATGGGGTTGTCACAGAGACATGGTCTCTCAATCTTCCCCCCTCTTTTTATCTCTCTTTTTCTCTCTTTCACATACCAGGTCATGTGAAGTCCACCTCTGATAAAAAAAGACTTATGTTCAGTGATGACAAGAATTGATTTCCAATTTCCTTAACAATGACTGCATCATTGCCATCGACCCAGACCATTTGGCCTACATTATGGCTCTGGCACAGGACTGTAGATCACAGTGACAGCTGTCCTAACCTGCCAGCATGCTTTCATTGACAGGAAATTGAGAGAGATATTTAGTCTGGGCTTCTGTCTCATAGCTTTGTGTCAGCAGCGGGCAAATAGCTGTTGCTCCACAAAGAACCATAAAAAATGAAATGTGGGTAATGCGTTAAAGCTCAGTCTAAGAGAGAGGTGAGAAGTGTTTATGTATGTGTATCTGTGGTTGTATTTGGTACTATATTGGTCTGCTTAAAATGCCTTACAAGATGCTTGTTTTTTTATTCATATGGTTATTTATAAATTATCTGGGCCTTCTGGACCATTATTTACAACTCTCTTGTTACAGTCACTATAACATGAAAAACTATCAGGTGAAAAAAATGGCTACATACAAATACTGAGAAAACAGGGTTAGAGGTTGAGATAAGATCGAGCTTGAGGTTGCTTTTTAGAAGTGCACACACCCACATTGACATGGTGTTATGTAACTGTATAATTGCAGCCTGCAACTGGGAGCAATTTGGGGTCCAGTATCTTGCTCAGGGACACTTCAGTGGGGTCAAGCAGAGCAGGGTTCAAACCTGCAACCGTCCGGTTGCTGAATGGCACCTCTACCACCAGCGCCACCATCACCCCATCTTTGAATCCTTCTCTAAAAAGATCACAAATGAACCCTACGTGAGGAACTGGACATGTAGTGACCTCCTATTCACATTCTCTCTTAAGCAGAGACCAAACGACTTAAAGGAGTGGAGGTATTCCCACCTGTTAGCGGGTCTAGTGCAGTGTCACCTCTGCCTGACCCTTGGTCAGCATTTGGTCCCCACAGCTCAGCATTAATGCTGCCATTATGAAGTGGAGCCCCTGGATGTTATTGTAATGCATCACCTCAGGGAGGCATAATGGAAGGTCAAACAGCCAACCTATTAGCCAGCATTTTTTGAGTGTGTATTTCCCCTCTCTCTCTCTGTCTCTCTCTCTCTCACACACTTATGGCACCGAGAGAGGGATGAATGGGATCTCATTAGTTAGCGGCGAGGTGTTTGGTGCAGGGGCTCCATAATCAGTGTGCTGTTTGTCACTTTGACGAATGGGCTGTGCACACAGCAGAGTGCTCAGTGCCAGGTCTGAGTTGTGGCAAGGCTCTTTGTTATCACATTAGAGCAGGGCGGGGTGTTTTATGGAGCTGGTGGAAAGAGTGTAGATGGGGGGATAAGTCACAGGCAGGCTGCGTTTATGGTGTCATCCGTACTGTATGAATTGCAGACGTCTTTGCAGACGTCTTGTTTTTCAAACAAAGGAAACGGGAGTGAAGATGAGGGGGAATAAAGGAAAAGAAGAATATTAATTTCCAGTCAAAAATGTGCTATGACTGAAGAAAGTTCCGAGCCTGTGAATGATGCCTACATCAAGCAAGTTGTACAGTCTGGCAACAAGTGACCTCCCATTTCCAAGGACATGACCTGCATGTGATTTAAAGTTAAATTGAAGCATTATACTCCAACTAAGCAGGATGGTTCTAATTGCAGCTGTTTACTCAATGCAAAAGTAGATGTCCATAGGTTTTTGTTGAATAGGAAATTAACTGTGATGACCTAGTGGCCAGACAAATAGTAGAGCAAATGTAAAGGCAAACCAGGCAACATTCTCAGGGTAATTTACCAAATTCATAGTCAATTCTATTCTATGGTCAACTGGCTCATTATAAGGTGAATGAAGGATCTCTTGGTCACCTCTAACTCTCCGCAGTTGCTATACTTGTCATCTGCTTGAACGATGAGCTGCTTAAAACGAAACTGAAACTGAATGAACTGAAATCAGGTTTATTATCTTGTCAGTCAAAATAACTCTACAAAAATTGTAATTGCTGGTTCCTATTCTTTGGTCTGCAAACAAATCCACATGGATTGGTGAGAATATACATTTTTTACTCAGGCTATAGGCTCCTGTATACTGCACACCAAATGCACTCTCAAATCCATCAAGACTGAGGGTTTTCAGCCTATGAACCAAAATTCCTTTCTTCTGTGCATATTGACAAGCATTTCATCCCCAAGTGCTAATTTTCCCATACAACCACAAGCAGCCTCATGGTGACAAACCACTGATTTAATGAGTGGCCCTCTCGAAAATGTCAAGACTTCTTCAAGGTCTACCTAACAGGGGCTGTCCTGGCAGACAGCGTTTAAAAGAGTTGGTGGACTGATTCTCATTAACATGGTGCCATTTACTGTAATTCCATGACTTCCTCAGATGGAAGTAATAAATTGCACAGATAAATGTCAGTCCCTGTGCCATGTTGTATTTAAGGGCTGCATAAGCAAAGCTTGGCATTTCAATGTGACGCTAAAGGTTAAGTACTGTTGGTTCCTCCCATCAGCTCTGATTTGCCTGTGCTCACTCATATGAGAATGAGTGAGAGTTTACAGCAGAGATGACTGCCACAATTTGGATCAATCTGGAATCAGATGCTGTTTTCATTTGTTGTTTCATGTCTTTGGCAATATGCTGAGGTGATCTAAGACATGAGTTCACAAGTTCAGTAAGTTCTCATTATTGTGTAATAACCCCAGAGTATAGATTGTTGGGCTTCTTCTGTCCTGTATACATAGACTCTAGTCTAGAGACTGTTCTCTACCATGGAGCCTACCATACCCTGTCATTTCATGTTGCACTACCATGATTCTACAGTTCCTCAGAATAGACAAACCAAAACACTAGAGGAGACCTTGTGAGATTTTGCAATATCTGTGTTCATCTGAATTAACTATGAACTGGTAGAGAGGGCATTATGTGTTTTTACAATATTTTTATGAGTTCATCTGCCCCATCTCAAGTGGTTGCAATTTAAAGGAGAGGTCCAGTGGGAATCAATCTGTAGCCCTGTTGTATGAGATCTCCAAGTGCTGTCAGGCAAAAAGGATGAGAAAATTTGATACAACATAGCAAATAGTGAACTTTTGGTTTCACTTTCCCATCCCCCATTTAGTTAGTGTTATGTGCTGCTATTCTATTCTATTCTTTGGTCAATATTGTACCATATTCACCCAGTATTTTTCCTACAGACAGCACTCAGAGACCTCAAACAACATCAATAGGCCTTAAAGGAGTAATCTGGTGTGAATCAATCCGTGGCGCTAAGGTAAAATGGCAAAACAAACAACAACAAAAAAAAAAACGTGAGCATTGTCAGAATCCCTAGATTAGTGCTCACGTCACAGTATCAGCTTTCTTTCTGAGCTAGAAAATTCCTGTACAAGCCTGTCAAGATTCTTGCCCTTTGATCCTTGACCTGATACACAAATTCCCACTCACAACAACATGAATGTGGGACTAGAGGGAACAGTCATTGCTAGACTGGACTCATGAATAATAGACTAAAAATCAATATCTCTGGACATAACCAATTCCAATGTGAGTGTGGTCTTGCATCCTGCAGAAACACACTCGCTGAAAAGTGGAACACTTTTCTCACTGCTCTATTCACATCAATATATTTAACCTCTGCCGATACAACAAATAAACAACTTTACACATCATTTCAATTACAGGGGGGAATGTGAAGGAGATCCCTTCGCCTGTGAAATGGCTTCCTACAGTATGGAACATGAGAGCAGTGGGGCAAGGGCTGAGAGGTAGTGTAATTCTGCGTGTTGACTAATCCACTTGACAACACTGTGTTCTTGGCTGATGCAGCGCACCACACATATCAGATAGCTTATCACCAGCACTCATTCAAAGGTGCTATCATGGCAGACCACTGTATCAGTAATGTTTGGGTAAGTAAATTCTCCTTCTGGTGGACCATGTGGATAAACATCAGTTGCATAACATCATATTCCATGAATATTCACAGACTTGGAACTGCTTCTTAAAGGTGAAATCTGGTGTGAATCAATCAAGAGTCTTGTTTGATGTTGCTGAGAATGAATTGGTGCAATGTAGACAGACTTAGCATATCAGTAGCCTAGGCTAACTGATGGGGGCACAGGAAAGCAAAACTGAGACAAAGTTCCTTGTTCCTGCACGCATCAGTTAGCGTTAGCTGCTATTTGCTAATTCTGTCTACGCACAAAAATCCTCTCATTCTCAGACCTACTGTACTGACACCTCTCAGCTGTGTCCAACAACAGGACTATCGATTCATTCACACCAGATTTGTCCTTCAAGTAAACCTGTAATATAAAAATACAGATGGGATATGCTACCTTTTGAACTCAAAATTATTACAGAGGAAAGTCAACAGCTCTAACCTCACCTCAGCATCATGTTCTCAGTAACTAGGCTTAGACTTTTCTCTCCCTTGAGACTTCTCACTTTTCTTGGTCTTGTATTGTGTTGTTTCTTTTGCAACAGAGGAAATCAGCCTTAACATTGATTCATGATTAGGCCAATATCCAGCTCAAACTGGATCAACCTTGTAATAAAGGCATGCTAACAAAATGAGAGGCACTCCAGGGAAGCCTCTTGCTGTGATTAAAGAACAGAAGGGGAAAAAATCAATAGAAAATCATGCCTGAAATGATTATGTGGTGAGTGGGGCTCCCTCCTTAATGTGGTATTTCAACACATTTGCCTTCTAAATGCAGCTTCACATGCCTTTATTAAAGGGCTGCAACAATCATTTGGATAGCTGGCCAATCACTGTCCTATCATGCATCTCATTTCTGGTCCAACGGCTTTGTCGCAGTGTTGATTTGTGGTTTCAATCTGAAGGGAGCCTTTGGATTCAAAGAGAGAGAGAGGGAGAGAGAGAGAGAATGAGACTGTATGGAGGCATAATCGTGTCTGTTTCAATACCATCCCCCTTCCCCCATCTCTCTCTCTCGCTCTCTCTCTCAGTTTTACTCTCTGAATCTCTGATTTAAAGTTTAATATACAGATGAACAGCTCCGACAAAGCATGCCATTTGCTGAGTGAGATCCCATGGCAACACCAGCTTCTGGAAATGATCTCATATTTTATTCAGATCCCCAGTCAAAGGCTGTTCAGATTAATTGCATAAACTTGTGTGCTCTTTCTTTTGGAAAGATAAAATCCTTCTCCGTCTTTTTATCTGAGGTCCATACTCTGCCAAAGCTGGTAGCCTGCCCGGCATGTGTCATGCGTCAGATGAAGGCTTCAGTTTAGCTCTTTAAGTTGGCTGTCCATGCTGTAAGTGGAAGTTTTAGAACAGGAAAGTGACTGGCTTTCTCCTGTCTGCAAGGGATTGTCTTTCTGTTGAAACTTCTCCAAAACACTATTTGTGAATGTGTGAATGCACACACACACACACACACACACATACACACACACACACACACACACACACACACACACACATTAATACAGTGCTTCAAAGCTGGCAAAACTGGATACACTTTTAAGCATGAAAATTTTACTCCAGCTACAGGACGATGTAGACATGGCATGCACGCACACACACACACACACACACACACACACACCTTAAGCATGCCCACCTTTGGCACATAAACCACAGGGACCGATCACCAGGGGGATTTTATAACAAAAAAGAGTGTATCTTTTCACTTGTGAAGGTCAATTCATTTCACAAGTAATTGCACTTCAAGGTCTTTTAATTTTAACAAGATAGTTAATCATTTAATTCCCTGCCATATCAATAAAGGCTGTCAAGATTTTTCTTTATTAACCTTATAATTGTCAAACCTCATTAAGGGGAATGGGCTGTAATAGTTATGAGTGGGAGCAGGCCTGATGATGTGGTGTGATGGTGCTCTGCAATGTTTTGCTGTGTTTCTGCTGTTCCTCCTCTTCCCTGTTGATCACACCTCGCGTTGCCGCAGTGAGGACGAGCTCACGCCCATCATGCCCTGGCCGTCACATCACGCCGTCCTGGTGTGGCTGGAAATCGAATCGGACGGCACTAAAGCTTCAAATTGGATGGCGTGCCACACACTGTCCCTCGGGGTGCGATCTGTTTGTGTGTACACTGCAGATACTTAATGGAGCATCTTATGGATCTGACGTGCTGTCGGTTAAGTGTTGCTGTCATTATGATTTCAAATGATGCGTGGTTAATAGATGTTTGCCTTTGTAAACTCCTGTACAGTGTAATAATAACGGATATGTGGCTAATGTTCCTTTGGCTGCCATCTTTTTGCTTACACCAGGTGACAAACAAATCTATGAGTCTGTTTGGTTTTACTGAATTGGATGCAGATTTGTGCCAGTCATTTTGGTTTTCTTTGTGTGCCTGTCTGTCTGTTTGGCTGTCTGTCTGTTACACTGCCCACATGTCTGCCTGGCTTTCTGTGCATCTGTTTATGTGTCTGTGTGTGTGTGTCTGTCTGTCTGTCTTGTGTGTGTATGTGTGTGTGTGTGCATATCTCTGTGTCAAAGCGTAATCCAGTTATTATTACATTGGCCGACTCCTACAAGCTTGTTCCGCAGCGATATTACCACCCAACATGGTGACAGGAACGATGAAGCAGTTACTTTTTATATTTTAAAAAGGGAAGCAAAAATGAGATGCATCCGCCAACACACACACACACACAAACACACACTTCTTCGCCTGTGCCGCAATGCATTCCTGATAGATTTCTTGTTTGCTGCAGTGTGACAGCGGGGCCACACATGGAGGCGGCGGCAGTCTATCTGATCCCCTCCTGAGGTGCACTGCTGAATATTTCAGTATTTAGATTACCCACAGAAAAAAAAAGGAGGCACAAGCGAAAGATTTGTCGGAATATCCCAGACACGGGTGTAACGAGCGAGCCGAGCAGGTGGGGTGGTGAATTAAATATGAGTGTTGAGGTTTAAGATAAGGCCTCTGCCCGCATGAATTTTTGATCCAGACACAGCAGCTGAGTCGACTTGGTGATGAAGGGGCCTGAACAGTTGCTCTACATGCATTGGACACCGGGTGGCGCTGTGGATCCATACTTTACACATTCTCACCACATCACAGTGAGTAAAAAAATTAAAATAAAGATCCTGGCCACGCATGCATGTCTGTGCATTAAAAATGAAAGTAAGTTGAGTGAGTGTGAAACACAGAGTGGTCACTTTGGGAAAGCTTTTCATTAGTGAAGGAGAGTAAACAACTAATGGCTGGGAGAAAATTGTGCTCCTTTTATAATTCTCTCACCTCCTCACTCACACTAAGAAAAGTAGGTCATGTAACTGTATTTACCATTTAACACATATACACTCATGCACTGAGTTTGCAAGTAGGTAAACATACTATATCAGGTAACATATACCTACGCAAATTCTCACAAATACACATATACCAGCCACGCACACACACATGTACACACACACACACACACACACAAACATTTGGCCTTTTCCCTCTGATATAATCACTCCCCTCAGCCTTAAAGACGAATGCAAACAAACAGACTCAGATAATCTTTTCCAAATCCAGCCCAAATCCCAGCAAGCTGAAAAAACCCTTGAATCACACCATATGTGTTCCCTGATTCCATCTCCCCAGGCCTCTCGTAATGTTAGCGCTGCTGCTAGTGTGGACCCTCGCTGCTAGTTTGGGGGCAAGAGTTCATGTGGCAGAGGCAAGAGAGTAAACCCAAAATTTAACCCTGACATTTTACCATAACTGTTTTTGGATATAAAACAGAAAATTTAACAAATGTTTAAGCCATTCCAGGCAAAACTGTAAGAAGTAAAGGTAATTTCTTAGAGTGTTACAGTAAGTGAATACAACAGTCTGAAACGGATGTAGGCTTCTCCTGATGTGCCACTATAAAGACCGCATCAGCACACAGAAGTGATATATATCTCTCTGTCTATATCTGCCTTTGTTCAATGTTTTCTTTCTGCATTTATGCTGTTAATGTGATAGCTAATAAATAGCTAAAAGATTGTTTTAAATTTTGCAGACATGTACTTTTACTTTTAAAGTGTGTTTAGTCAAAGTCCTTTTAAGGCAAGTCCTTTCATGCTGCGGACATCTTGGTGAATCCTTTGGGCCGTTATTTTGCATAACAAGTGCAAGTCCTATCTAAATGTCAATCTATCTCCAGATGGCTTGTATGGCTGTTGGTTGACAAAAAAGAAGTTATGAACTTCATTGCAACCTGCATGATCCTTGTCAGAGAGACTGCAGGGTGTTACATAACAACAAATCCAAATGAAACATCAGTTGTATACTTCACTGTATACAGCCAGTGTCCATTCTCAACTTTGCCATTAGCTGTAATGTATAGGCCAGACTGCTGTTTACACTTTAATATACAACTACAGTTCCATTACTCTGTTGTTTCTCTATAGGCCTATGTGCTGGCTTATAGTATGAAACAGTAAGCAATCACAAACAGTGATTCACAATTATTTCTCTCTCTTTCTGTATCCTACTGCTGTATTTCTCTGGTGAAACATAGTCGGGTCTGAGTAAGCTTTGTCTCTGACTTCACACTCTCAGAAGTGCAATTTAACAGTGCAGTTTTTTCTCCTCCTTCTGTACAGGTGTTCATTTCACATCAGCAGTTCAAGTAAGTAACTGACTGCCAAGACCTTCTTGCCTGGTCTCACCTGTACATAAAACCCAATGATTGAGTGGTTAGAGTGGAAACACACAAGCTCCTCCAGGAATAGAGATGTTCCTCAGCCTCAGTTGCTCGCTCTCTGTCTCAGTCTTGCTGTCTCTCTCTCTGGTGCTGAGGCTAATATATTAGCTCTCAGGAAACTCTCCAGCTGCAGTCCCCGGTGAACTCTGTGTTCTTTAAGTATGCTCTCAAAAACAGACAGGCAGAGAGAGAAGAGAGAAAACAGTGAACTGGAATGGACTGTGTGTGTGTGAGAGAGAGAGAGGGAGAGAGAGAGAGGGAGAGAGAGTGTGTTTGTGTATGAAAAAGAGAGAAAGATGACACTCTGCTTTCTCTTTCCTGCCAGCTTAATGCTGAGCCATCCATCAGTGCGAACCTTTTCATCTATTGGCAGTGGTTGGTCACACATAAGCCGAGGGTGGACACAACAATTGATTCTTTATTGCGCCTGGACCACAAGCTCACACAAAGGCTATGTGTGTACAGATAGAGGGCTGCAGCTCTGGCAGGAGTTTCATTTTCTTTTTTTAGGGAGTAACCATAAACATTGTGTTTATGGGCCGATGTCAAAACAAAATTGAATGTGACCTTAGAAAACCATCAGTTAAGACAATGGTCTTCTGTCAAACAATGTAGGGGCGAAAAAAAAAGTGCATCAATCTGTTGTTCAAGATGCCTTTCAAACAACAATGTTCAGGGTATATATTTTTTGGATGGGAGCCACAAGGATTGCTCTGCCTTCCAGCTACATCTCTCCACGATCACACAAGGCAGCCTCTTTAAAGAGGTACTATGCAACTACTTTAATTTAACAGGTTAAGGGACATTGTGGTGGTTCTGTAACACTTTATGGGTCGATTGGTGGCTGTTTGACTTTCCTTTCCTTATCTTGGCGGGGCTAGGGAAAATTCAAGGTTCAGCCGGTGGAAGTCTGAGAGGCTCCCAGATAGGCACCCACTAGCTATAAAAACAACGTAGCGAAGGGGACTCAAACATTCATCATGGAACAGCCACAGAAAAATAAACAGAGGAACAGAGAAAGAGGAAACGGCAGTATTGTAAAATATCTAATCCAAAGCTGTAGGGGGAGCTCTGTAGAGAAAAATGCAAACACAAATCTGGCACAAACCAAGAAAACAGCAAAGGAATGGCTAATCTTGCATAGGGAGGCTTTAATAGAAGTGTGGTGGTTTTCAGGCTCGTCTGACAACAATGCATATCCCGGGGCTTTGACAGTGTCTGGAGAGTGCAGAGAAGGGCTCTTTCTGCAGTGCAGTCTGCTGCCTCCAGTGCATCCATGCTTGTTATTGTTCTCACTCATATTGTGTGCAGTCATCTCTCAACCCCCTCTGAGCAGTGCTGCAGTCACTATGGTTATGTTCCCTCCTAGTCTGCTTCAGGTCCAGCAGGATCCCGTGCCAGGAGAGGAGACTCGACAAGAGAACTCTGTTATTGCAAGGAATTCTGTCACATATGATTAAGATGGACTCTTGTGTGGCCTGTTTGTTCAGACTAAGTCAGACTATCAACAGTGTGGCAAGTTTAAATATCCCATGCTGCTGCATTTGCGACAAACAGACAAGAGCAAATGATCTTCCAATTAGTTTCCTGTGTGCTGTAAAGAGAGTATAAACACTCATCTGTCTGCAGACATCATAATTAGGAACAGTTCTGTTATCAAAAATAAGACAGCTGATTTGAAAAGTGGCTGTTATGTTATTTCTAATGTCCCCAATGAGAGGTTGAAGCCACAATAAATATTCATACAATAATGACCTGCTTTGCGGGTTTGGGGCTAAATGTGAGGAACGGGATAGTGATGCGCAGGCCAAGGAATTTTAACACCCAACACCCAACCTGACCCTTCATGACAGCCAGTCTGCTTCCTCCGTCCCACAAACCCAACACCACTCAACCCGCGAAAACAAAAAGAGAATAAAAAAAGAAACCAATGAGTATAATCACGGAATGGCAAAATGTTCCAAACAGATTGTTTTATTCTTGAAATATATTGAGAAACAAATAACTTTAACAAATAACATTTTAAACATGTGTAAACTTTGACTATATACCACACACTTATCTCTCGCTCTCCATCTCTCACACTCACTCACACATACACACAAATTTATATGCAGGCATATAAATCGATAAAGCCTGAGAACATCTGGACTTCCATCATCATTAACTACCATCATAAACCATCATATAGCACAAAGAACCATTGATAAGTTGGCTGCATGCTGAACACAGCACTTGCTTTGTGAACACAAATGCTTATAAAATACAAAGACAAAAAGTTTTGCTATTTTGCTCCCAAATTGGGTGTTAAGACTGGAAACAAACAGCCTACCGTATTTAAGTTAAGCAGGCACAAAATGTCTTGCATAGAAGGAGCCAAATGCATTTTTTCCAAACATAATCTCACATTAACATATGGCTAGGCTACATCAGAATAGGTCAAGTGTTAGGAGACGTGTGGCAGGCTATTATGTTCGCTACACAAATTATTGATAGGGAGCTATATGGCTCGAGATCCTGCTCTCTGATGTGCGACCAGGCCAGCATGCATGAGACAGAGCAAGAGACAATCCTCACACACACGCAACCCGCATTGTCCTCTAAAAACACAACCTGCAGTCCCCATGGGCTTTGGGCCGACCCGTGCATCACTAGCGCAGAACTAGGCAGGGATGTGGGGCAGTGCTGGTGGGTGTGGGCAGAAGGGGGAGTTGGGGGTAAAGTTCAAAGTGTATGAAGTGCTATAAGTCAGGTGTATGAGTGTTTTTCTCTCTTTCTCCCTCTCTCTCGCTCTGTGTGTAGGGTAATGTGTTAGGATGTATGTGTGAGCGTTGAGGGGTGAATGTGAGTATAACAAGTCAGTACAGTATGCTTAAGCTTTGGATGGCCTGCGGATAGAAACTCCTCCTGAGTCTTTCAGTACTAGCCATGCAGCTACACAGGTGTCTTTTTGACCTCAGCCGTTTGAGCAGTCCATTGTTAGGATGGGAGGAGTCCCTCAGAATCTTTTGGGCCCTTAGAAGTGCTCTTCAGGAATAGATGTCTTGCAGTGCAGGGAGTTAAGTTCTGCAGAGTACTACAATCTTTGGCAGTGGAGTTCCCATATCAGGTTATGATGCTGCCTGTTCGAACGCTCTCCACAACTGAAGTGTAGAGGGCTGTCAGGATGGATGTAGAAATGTTGAATATTCTTGGCTGATCTGGCTTCTTCAGAAGATGTTGTGAGTTAACAGTCCATCTTAGATCTTCAGTAATGTGCACACAATGTATTTCAAACTTCTGATATATATTTTCTTATTATTTACTTTTTAAAACAAATACAAATTTACGCTAAATTGTGTCATTTTACAGTAGACATATCTAGTTACAGTTTATATCATGTGACCCACAGGAGACACTGAGGTGTTCACTTTCTTTTGGTCTTGCAGTTCCATCACAGATGCACTCCAGAAATCTGTTGAAGGTTGTTGATATTTGATCTTAGCAAGTCAATCAAACTAGCTCATGGAACAATAAGAACACCTACTCAAAATTCTTCCAAATAGAAGAATTTTCCCCTTTGTTTTCAGGCCAGGGGCAATGGCAAATGTTCACATGGGGCTTGCTCATAGTTATTTATCGCAGGGTCTTCCTCCCTCCCTTGGTCTATATGCTTTGATCTATCTGTTCTACTGTCTATGTTCTGGGTTTTCCCTGAAGGTTGCTCTACTTCCTCCACCTCTCTTTTGCTTTTCTGCGGAGGATGGGGAACGCTCAGGGTAGGCATGTTGCTGCTGTTGACAGAGTGAGCTATCAAAGGGAAGTTGTGTTGATGAGGGAAACATGCTTGCTATGCACATCACCTACATTATTCATCTTCTCCACTGCTGAAAACGTTGTTGCTTCTCTTCGTCTCTCTCTCCCTCTCTTCTCCCTTCAAGGACACCTCGCTCGTAACATTTCAAGGTGGCAAAATAGTGGAAATGGGTATAGAGAGACTCTGACAAGATACAGGGGTAGTCTGCATTTCATATTTTTCTTCATCGGTGTCAACTGTCAATTTTGAACTGCTGTCAGAATAATAAAATATCTGTAAAAGATGTGACCAACTTTCAGGTTGACTGAAACTCTGGTTTACTGAGGTGTAACAAAAATCTTTTTTTTTTTTGTGGGTCCCTGCAGTGAACCTGGTCGTTCTGTTTTTTTTTCTGAATAGTTTATTGTACTGACAGCATTAAAGTTACCATTGTATGGTACATTACTATGTTTTTTTCTGACATTACATTTGAACACACTGGGTATTCGGCCAGAATATTTTTTCCCAGCTATATGCTATTATGTTCCAGATGCAGACAAGCGTTTGTAAGGTAAGGACCAGCAGGTACCAAGTAATGATGTACCCACTGGAGTGAGCACACTTGTCTGTTTCTCAATAGTCTATCTCTCTCTCATTCATTCACTCCCCCTCTCTATAATGAATTATACATGGGACACAGAATGAAAGCACAACGCTGCTGAAGATCAAAGGATGGTCTTTACAAAGGGTCTCTACGCATGTGTGTATATGTGTGTGTGTGTATGTGCGTGTGTGTGTGTCTCATGTGTTCAAAGTGAGTACATGCTTGTATGAGGACAGTATGTGTGTACTGTAAAAAGTGAAAGTTGCTTTTATTGTCAATTTCTTCACGTGTACTTGACATGCAAAGGAATCGAAATTACGTTTCCCACTATCCCATGCGTGTACATGGACAACAGTAAAGTGCAGATGCACAAGACAATCCTAGTCTTAAGTTTGTATAAATAAATAAGTGCAAGTAGCTTAAGGCTACTTTTGCCTAGTACTACTACCTAACATAACAGGTATGACAAGACAAGACATAGAGTACCCTAAGTACACTACTAATGTAGCAGGGCATGACAAGACAGACATGAGGTGAAGTTCACTGAGTGTTCCAGCTTTGTGCATTTAGAGGTAGTTGTAATTGTGTTTTTAGTGCAAAAGTGCAATGTGCAAATGTCAATAGGCAGTACTTGCCACAGTAGCAGCAGTAATGATAATAATAAGTGGTGCAAATATAAATATAAAAACATTAGCAGCAGATGTGTGCAATTTGCATATGCAGAGTCTCAGTTGGGGGGCGGGGGGGCTGGGGTGAGTCCAGTGTCTTCCTAGACTCCTGCCATCCTGGCTGGGGCTGGGAGTGGGGAAGGGAAAGAGTTCAGCAGTCTCACAGCCTGGTGGATGAAGCTGTTGGTGAGTCTGGTAGTGTGGGAGTGGAGGCTCCTGTACCTCTTTCCAGAGGGCAGGAGACTGAACAGACTGTGTGCTGGGTGGCTTGCATCGCTGACAATTGTGATGGCTTTTCGGGTGAGGCGGGTGGTGTACAGGTCTTGCAGGGAGGGGAGTGATGCACCAATGATCCTCTCGGCTGTCCTCACGATGCGTTGTAGAGCCGTCATTTTGTAGTCAGTGCAGCTCCCACCCCACACAGTGATGCAGCTGGTAAGGATGCTCTCTATGGTTCCTCTGTAGAATGCAGTCATGATGGGTGGTGGAGTACTTGCCCGCTTCAGTTTGCGCAGGAAGTAGAGATGCTGCTGTGCTTCCCCTAATATTAGATGTGCCGTGAATAAGCCATGCGACAGTTTCTTATGTAAATATAAAAACTTTTTATATTAACATACAGTCGTGTATTTTATGTTTTATATTAACTACAGTCGTGTATTTACCGCACTTTAAAAATCTTAGGTTCACCAAAGAAAACATTGTTCAATAGAAGTGATTATTAGCGTAATTTCTGCTGAGCTCTGCTCCTGATAAGTTTATGGTAGTGACCCAGCTGCAGTGGCGGCACTCGAAACTGCTCAGAGCTCTATTCCTCCACTATCACGTCTTCACTACAGAAAGATACGCCACCTCAAGTCCCACATAGGCTGATAGTATAATTTTCAGGAAGTATGTTGAACCTTTTCACAGGTCATTTGCAAGTAAGCATCACAGTCAAGAGACAGGTCATATAAAATGCCATGTAACGTAACATGTTTGTCAACTTATCTGGATAAACAAATTTGTTAGCATAAGTCCTGATGTCCAAGATGTTATGTGCTAGTGTTAGCTTCTTGACTGTCCTTATGTTAGGTACCATTAGCATTCAGCATGCCCACATGAAACTGCTTGGATTCTCGTCTATAGTTATCACTTTCATTTATCCTGATTGATTACAGGATCGTGGGGTCATACAGATGAGTAAGACAAAATTAAAATCTTTGTATTTTATTATTTTTAGATTATAGATCTATCAGTACTATCGTTCAAAATGCAAAACATGCTTGCTTTTGCCCAGTAAACAGAGCCTGGAGCAAAGCCGGTGCACTACCCCTACCCTGTGGCTAGAGTACAGACTTATTAATGTTCAGGTTTCCCAAAGAAGAAATTTAACTCAGTGAGGATAATGAAAAATTTGCCTTAGATATTCTGTCCCTGAGTTTTTTACCTCAGAGTAGCTGTTATTATATTAACAGCTGGATATAATAGGGAAATACAGTGCTGATTCATGTATATGCAAGCCTCTATCATAATTCAAATGCAGGCCCAAACACAGTTCACTGCCATTGACAGAGTGGCTAAAGCAGACTGCTGCAAGGCATTGTGGGAAACTGTCCTATAAACCAAGGGGTGAGATATGAGACTCACTATCGTAGGACACTGCCCATCTTTCACTCCTCATTCATTTTGATTTGAGGAAATGGAGCCCCTTCCCATCACTTGGCTCATGACATTCTAGATGCGGCTTTGCTGGACTCACAACTCGCCTGTCTTCTTTTCCTGGAGCCGACACGAATGAGAAGTGATTGAGCAGGGGGGTCAGCCACCCTAACAAACTACACATCAACCCGTCCTTTCTCTCCCTGAGAGGATGTGGTTTTTAGTGGACATCAAGCATGATGGACACCAGCTCCTGAACGGGTGCTGCGCTCCTGTCAGACCATCCGATGGGTATCACTGCTGCAAGCCCTTTTCTCTGTGAGCTGCCCTTCTGTCCTCTTCAGTCATGCAGTTGGATCCTCTGTCTTGTTTACTCTCATCTCCATTAAAAAATACATAGGTTTGGATGCAGAGGTAGGCTAGCAAAGTGTTTGAGCTTCTTGGAGGTCTTGCACTTTTGTTTTATTGTAGAGTACAGGTGATAATGGTTTATAACAGCATTTTTGAGACAGGTGGGGTCGAAAATATCGACTCATTAGAATATTCTTTATTTTTATAACTATGATTTATAATTATGTATCTTTCTGGCATCTAACAGACAATGAACTGGAGACAAATTTCCCATCAACAAATTAATTATGCATTTTGTGGGCATTGGTGAGTTGGCTAAGCTAACAAAAAACAATAGATTATTGGCTGCTATAAGTAGCTTGGCTCAACTCAATAATTCTTGTGAATTAAGCCATTACAGGCATAATCTTTCCAAAACTAACACTGTTTAATCAATTAACCTACTATGTAACACTGGCTGCGTTAACGTTACTGGAGATCTAGCTGTAGCTGGCTAGTTGACGATATTGTGCAGGGTCACCCACAAGCAACACTGCAGACTGCATTACACGTTTTACGCTTACACTTTAAAGTTTTGTTGGTAATCTAGCTACAGACATTTACATGTGTGCATTTAACAGATGCTTTTATCCAAAGCAACTTAGATATTTGTAAACTATCAATTACGTCAGGGCCAGTCTCCCTTAGAGCACCTTAGGATTAAGTGCCTTGTTCAAGGGCACAGCAGTGGCAGCCAGGATTCAAACCCAAAGTTTCCCAGGCTACTAGCATGCTAGCCAGGTTCCTTAACCACTACACCACCACCATCATACATTTTCCTTATCAGTGTCATGCCTTTAACTTCTATACTAGCGACAAACTTCTGGCTGACTTTGCACTTACTCCGTAGCCCATATTAGCATTATTTGATGGGATA
Organism: Tenualosa thibaudeaui; assembly: GCA_027481765.1. Lineage (NCBI taxonomy): Eukaryota > Metazoa > Chordata > Actinopteri > Clupeiformes > Clupeidae > Tenualosa > Tenualosa thibaudeaui. The sequence continues at coordinate 5,662,641 of JAIFZK010000009.1, read as the reverse complement.
TGTGACACACTGACATAGTGTATTGCTGACGATTCATTTATGAGCAAGTTGTGTTGTTTTTCTGGACCTGTAACCAGTCTACGTTTTGGAAAAATATGCATATGATTTTATTATGTCTTCTTGTGTGATGGAAACCGATTGATGTAGTCTAACTATTGTCATCAGTGGTAATTTTATAACGGTCCACTATTATATTATTAAGTTGCAAAAAGGTAGTAGACAGAGTTAGTAATGTTCTATGCATTTACAAATGACTGGACTGTAATTGTGTATGAAATATATGCTCCATGCGTCAGCAATGGGACAGCTAGTGACAGATGGAGATGTTTACCTTTCGTAATGTTTGCCACCACTAGAACGTTCAATAGAACATTGTACTGCTAAAATGAGCTTTATAAACCATTTTTTTTTGTCATTCAGACTCATAAATCATATAAAATTATTCATTAACATTTCTACGTATATTACTGAACAATGTTATGTTTAAATTCCCTGACAAATTTAACATGCAACACGCCCTTTTTAAGACACAGGAGGTATTTTTAAGTGCAGGAAAGTTCACAAGGCATGTGCCCTTTTTGGAGCATTTGACAGAGCTCAAGTTTAACCCAAAACGCTGTGTGTGTGCATGAGTGTGTGTGTGTGTGTGTGTGTGTGTGGTGGTGGTCGGAGGTGGTTGGAGGGGGGTGAATGTGTTGAAAGCTGTGAGAGGAACTGACATTTGCACCAGCCGCTCATTAGGGTTTTTCTCTCTTCTCAAGTCCATTCCTCTGAGCATTACAGGGTAAATCATCTGTTCTCAGCTGCTGAATTTGCTCACACACCACACAAGAGAGAGTAGTAGAGGGAGAAAAACTGAAAGAGAGAGAGACAAAGAGAGAGAGAGAGATTGTTAAGCGTCCCAATGAGTGAGCAGAGGCTTATTGATGTCTGACAGCTGTGTTGGCTTCTTCGGGTGTGCTGACAAGATGCCTCAGCTTGTTGCTGTCAGAGAAAGAGGAAGCCTCATTCTTTTCTTTACCAATAAAGAGCTAACGACGAGGATGGGAAGGGAGGGTCTGAGAGAGCAGGGCAATAGGGGCTGGAGTGGAATGAGCATTCATTCATTCCAGTCAAACCATTTCTTCTGTTATTATGTAGTTCACCCCTCCATCCCACCAGCCATCTCTGTCAGCAGCCCCCCCCCCCCCCAATCTCCCCTTCCATCTCCATCTCCATCCCCCAACTTTATCCAGATGGAACATAAACAAACACAATCTCACGCACATGTGCCTGAATGAGATTGATTTATTAGCAGTGATTATGCAGAATCCTCCCCCGCCCAAACACACCTCACCACAACCCACTCCAGCAGGCAGAAGAGGCAATGTCTGGACAGAAATAAGAGGGGTGAATCAGCCCCAACCCCTCCACCTCCCACCACACACACGCGAGAAGTGGGTGATATTGAGTGCTGGTTGCGCAATGAGAGAAAAGGAGCTCTTATTAATGGTGATGGACGGAAGTGGTGACATGATGAGATTCAGCCGGGGCGCCTGATTCCGACTGGTTGCATAAAATGCATTGTTACTGCCAGAGAGAGGGGATTTGTGCCATGCGTTGAGCTCTCTATTCAAACAGCCACTCTCATTTTCAAAGAAACCCTCTACAGCATTCTGACAGCCAGCCAGCCGTGACAGCTTGGACTCCTTTTGAACAAGGTCTTGTCAAAGTCTCATAAACAGTGTTTGATTCAGTGAGTTCTCAGCTCTCTGATTTCATAATTATTTTTTTTAATACTGAATGCAGTGGAGGGAGAGTTGATATGCCCAACTGAGAGACACTTTTTTCAGAAATCAAACTGAGAAAGCAACAAATCAGCTTGATTACTTTGTGAAATCTGCCATCGGCCATTTATCTTTATGAGTGTGAAGCTGAACTGGAGTGTTAAGTCACGACGGCCTTGATTGCTCCCAGAGGGCCTCGCCCAGCAAATGGAATGCGCTCTGCCATTTCACCATGTTCCACTGAGCTCACTTCAAAACTCTGGGGCTGTTCCATTCCACCATGGAGCACTCTCTTATTGAAGCGTCACTTGTGATTTCTGCCTCTCAGCCAGAGGAAAGGTGCCCAAGTCCTGTCTCAGGACCGTACCACTACACAGGAGAGCACTCTTCCTGAACTATTCCCTACTGTTTTGACAAGGCTTTAAAGTGGCCTAGGCTTCAGGCAACACATTCAAAGGAATTGTTGAGGAGGTAGAAAAGTAAGAAACATGGATTCATATAAGAGTTGGAATATCTTGAGAAAAGGAGTGTGAATTTCCTTAAAGGGCTCTGAACTAGTTTCTCCTACATCTGAAGATCTGTGTTTTACACCAATTCTTGAGTTCAGATGCAAAATCATTTAATCTGTGCAGCTGCACACATATGCAAAACTATGTTTTCTTAATTGTCGGTTCCAGGGAATGTCTGTCTAACTTCAGTTTAGTTATTTATTCAGTAAAAATATAATAAATCAAAACAACGTAACTACAAATTGGCTGATGATACATTTGCAAAATGTACAATATTTCTGCAGTCACAGAAAACAAACTTTTGTTTTACATTTGAACTATTCTACCAAAGAAGAAATAACCTTCTGAAACTTCTGAGCAATTGAACTGGCTGCCGTTAACAGCTAGATAAATTTAATACCATTGAGATAAAAGACGTTGAATGATTATGCTGTTATGACATCTGCTGTTTATGTGTGATGTGACAATGTGATGTGCTGTCAACATAAGGCTGTGTTAGATGTGATCTGGACATATTCCAAAGATGGCTTCTTGGCTCCACACAGAATATATCAAAACAAACTCTCCATGCATTTTTTTCTATTTACATAACCACTGTGAGAATCCTCATGAATGAGAATGTGTAAGAGGCGAAGAAGATTAAAGATTATTATGCGATTATGTCAGAGTGTGTTAGTTGCAATAGGGTAGAAGAAGCTGCCATTGATTCCCCTTTAAAATCTCTGTTTACATCTTGCCATCATCTGGTAATTAATCCACTTAGCTTGGCATAGGGACAGCCGTTTGATTTTATAGCACTCCAAGGGAGGAAAGGCTCACCTGTCACCAAGCTGCCAGTGGGTTAACATAATCAGTGAAATTACCTCAAATACCCTGATCAATATTCCAAACCATGATAGCTACGGGGCCTCTGAAGTGGCGGCCCAATTTGAGATGATTAAATCAATATAAAACGGCCCCTGTCAGTCTCCACTGCTGGAGGACGGGAAAAGGTGGCTGTGTGTGTGTGTGGTATGTGTGTGTGTGTGTGGGATGGGCCCTTAATGCAATTCCAGACCACAGACAGTCACAACAGTTAGGAGAGGTAGTGAGGGGTGGCAGGTGCAGTGGTTGATTGCAAAGAAGATCGAGGTCACTGAGCTCTGGAGGCGAAGGCACTTACCTGCCAGCCAATGGGAGAGGCGCGACTAAACGTCAATCTGAGAAATTTTAAGCATAACCTTTACTATGGTGGCAGAGCTTTTTCTGGTAACACATGCTTTTAGGGACTCCGAGACAAGTCTCAAAATGATTTCTGATTCAAGAATGTGACTCTTTCTATGAAATGATAACATTTCATGCTGTCACCTTGGTTCCTGCAAGGTTGTAATGAGCTGTATTTGTAAAATCACACTTTTTAAACAATAATAATAATAATAATAACACCATTGTGAGCATTAATTATACTGGCATAAACTGTCACTAATTATCATGGTGTGCCACCTTGTGAGATTTACCATGAAAAAGTTATGAGAGTGATTAAGGAAATTTTGATCCTTTACAGTGAGAGACAAGACAGGGAAGAGAAGCTAGAGAGAGTTATGGGAAATTGAGTAAACTGCAGGTGGAGGAAAAAGAGCTCCATAAAGACATAGATGTTCTGATATATCTGTGAAGATTCTCATTCATCCAGGTCTCATGGTAGACAATGTGTTATATGTTATATATAGTTATATGCAACTGGACTTCTTTTTGGAGCTTGAAGATGTTTCACCTTTCATCCAAAAGGCTTCCTCAGCTCCAGCCTGGTGATGGGAAGACCAGGAGATTTAACTCTGGACTGTGGGTATAACTGTAACAGTGGGATGTTCTGATGTGCACATACATTCTGAAGATTGGAGAAGCTTGAGGCTCTGCTTCATACAAACTGAAACAAATGTGACTCTCATCCAGACATTTTCATCCTTTGTCCAATAAAACGAGTCACTTCCACCTTGTAACGGTGCATGAGGCAGGACATCATTCCCAATGCAAGTCTGCAATGGAAGGCTCACCTTCAAAGCCATCTCTTTGCATTCATGCCTTGGTGTCAGCCAAGATAAATGATCACCTTCCTGGTTTCACTGAGCCTCATGTTGTGGTGAACATAATACGCCACCATGTCCCCACAGCCAGTTAAACCCGTTAGCCATCTGAATCACTGGCCCGACGTGACTCATCACTGCCTGGTATCATGTACATTCTACACACACGAGGAGGCGGATGGCTCTGCGGCACTCAGTGAGCAATTGTGAAATAATTAGCGTTCAGCGTTCTTCAATCATCAGAGACAAACATTTTTGTGTCTCATTAAAGAAGGAATTAGGATCCCCTAATTCAGCACCGCTGAGTCACTATCGGAGGTAATAAGATTTGCTGGGGGCGAGAGAGAGAGTATGGTTTCTTTCCTGTATGTAATCTTAAAAGATTCTCCCACTCTTTCCTCCATCTCTCTCTCTTTCTCTCTGCTCTTCCTCTATCTGCCTGTAGTGAGCAACTCTAAGGAGACCCCTTTGATCTTGGCTCGTCTCCTCAATCTTCCAGATGGAATTTAAATCAAAAAGGCTGCCTAGTTTTCAAGAACAAAGCTTGCTTCATGCTGAACAAGGAAAAGGAATAATTTAGGTTCTCATAGCTCTCTCTCTCTCTCTCTCTATCTCTCTCTCTTTCATTTTCTTTTTTTCTCTCTCTCTGTCTCTCTCACTCTTTCCCAAGTTACCAGATTCTTTGAGCTGTTGACCCTGGAAACTGTGATAGCTTGAATAGACACACAGAAGACTGCAGGCCCCCAGTCACAATCAAGAACCGTCTTCTTCTGACATTTCACATATGTAATAATCAGGGTAGAATACAGAATAAGGGTGATATTCCAGGACATCTTCCTGTCAAAATATATTACAGACTCCCCAGTATCTAACAGCTACTGAACCACAGCTCCACGGTGAGGCACTTTATGGCTATGGGACACAAATTAAGTTCCTACAGTTGACGACCACAACAATTAACTTTAGTTTGAGACAACGGGTCAAGGAGACAGAGCTGTTGAACAGGTGCGTTTGTGTGTTGTAGTAGGATAAACTCAAGGGCTAAATGAACTCTGTGTGATGAGGTAATTCAATGATAATTCTCGTGAGCTTGTTTGCAGTGAATGAAATATGTCTGATCGATTTTAAAACATTTCCTCATCCTATTTATGTATTTCATCAATAAGAATAACAAGACACTGAAGAAGTACCTTGTGGCAGTAATGTATATTAAACAAGACAAAACAGGCAATATTGCCCACCTGACATTAACATCATTAACAACTCAACAACATTAGCTCTCATAAAAGGCCTTACTCACTACCACATTATTACCCCCCTTGTCCCTAAGTACAGACGACAGATGATCAAGAACAGCCTGAGATGCCCTTTTTGTCCTCAGCAGCAGTGTGTGTGTGTGTGTGTGTGTGAGAGAGAGAGAGAGAGAGAGAGGGATGTGCCTCTTATCCATCCTCCAGGAGTGGCAGTTACAGCACTTTCACAGACATTTTGAGTGTAAAACTAACAAGCTGTGTTAGGTAACCTCACTGCTTAGACATGGGATATTGTGTGTGTGTGTGTGTGTGTGTGTGTGTGTGTGTGTGTGTGTGTGTGTGTGTGTGTGTGTGTGTGTGTGTGTGTGTGTGCTAAATGAACTGTACCGTACACTCACACACACAGTCTCACTCTCACAGCCTAGGCACATGCAGACACACTTTTGTGGATAAACAGATATTCTTACATACACACATACATGCATACATGTGCACACACACACACACACACACACACATACATAAACAAATGCATACATACACAATGACATATGTCATACTCATACTGGTGACTGAGCAACTTCACCTGTGTGTGTTTGTGTGTGTACATGGGTGGTGAGGAGTGTGACACAGAGCATCAGTGCTGGCAGCTCTGGGAGTGTCAGACCTAATTACACACACAGCCTCCCTGATGCTCATGAGACAAACACTAACTGGGTCACCTCAGCCTGCTGGCGATGCACAAGAGCCCCTCGTCTGGGCCCCACATAGGGCCATGCACTGGGACTCAGCTGGGCAAGCAGGCTCACTTCAGGACATCACCTTTACAGGGAGGACATGATCTACTCTCTAAACATGTGGGGTGTGTTTCCCACAACCATAGAGGCTAACCAGTTAGCAACCTAGTTGGTTGGCAATGGGCAATTGCATTGCAACCAACAAAGTAGCTAACTTAGTTAGAAACTAAGCTGTTATGAATGTATTGTTTACTGTTCTGTGTTGTTATAAACACATTTCTGGTGCCATGGGGTGTAAAAGCTAAATATTGGTTATGTCCGGTTAGCTAAGGGAGTGAGTTTTTGATGCATGCAGTCACTGTGGTACTCCCAATAGACCTACTTTTGTAAATTGCCAGTTTCTGATGTCTCACACCGTCTGGGTAAAATTTATTTACATCATGAGGTTGCACTGGTCTGTGTCCAAGCTATTGCAGCACATAGGCACCACTGATATTGTTCCACTGAATTACGGTGTGCTCAGGTTAAAACGGCAAAGGTTGAACAAAAGTGTTAGTTAGTCATTAGACCATAATGTCTAACTCAACCAGGTGATTTCACTTTTTACCCAGAAAGCATTGTGACATAAACAATGTAAAATGCAAAGCCAGTTAAACATAGGTTTAAGTCAATCTTATAAGGCCAACATACCTTAACAGTCCGCGATCCTTTTAATGAACAAATAAAAAGACAATAAAATGGTATGCAACAAACACAACATGAAAGATACTGGTGTACCAGTAGACACATTTAATGGTTTCTGGATTCAAAACTTAATTTAAAGGAGAAATCCGGTGTGATTCAATCCATAGCCCTGTTACTTGAGGTCACTGAAAATGATTTCCCTATTTTGAAGCATTTCCATAAGTTCAGGGGATTCAATTCAAACAACAATTAGAATTAGAACATAGCAAAGTGCAGTGCTGATCTTTGTTATAAAGAAATAGCTATTCAGACTGCAACAGTATTATTTTTACTGTTATGAGTGCAATAACCACAGCCAAGGGCGAAGCTGCCCATTTGTAATGTCCTATAATAGCGTCAGCAGCACTGAGTGTTTTTGTGGTCTCACCTGTACAGCACAGCATTAAAAGTTGTGAGCTTGGTAAACTAATAGGTGTGTATGTGGTATATATTATGTGTATCTGGTTGGTGTGTGAAGTCAGGAATCCTGAGGAGGCCTGGCTATTAGTGAGTGTGTGAATGTGTGTGTGTGTGTTTGTACTCTTCCACCACAAACTCGTGTATGTCTTACAGTCCATCCACCTAGTCGGTTGATTTTTTGCTTGTTGTTGACCAGTTGCACATCTGAAAAACACCCCATTACATGATCTTGGTGGCCTTCACGGCGTATCTTGTATTGATCCCTCCCGCGGTGCTATAATTGCTGTAAGGGGGAGACACAGTCGAATGTCTGAAATATGTTCCCCCTGCGGTGGCCTGAAGAGCAGACATTGCAGTCACGGCCATGCCTCTGTCAGGGACAAGAGCCGTGGCTGATATTGATGGAAGCCTCAACCTTCACCCCACATGTACACACACACATACACACTCACACGCGCACACACACACACACACAGACTCACACATACACACCCACACACACACACACACCAGACTCCCACTCCAGTAACATTCATAGGCCAGTCTGTGACCTCCTACGGTCACAGTTGTTTGGCAGACTGACTGGAGGAGACACGACTGGAAGGGCCGCCAGGCTCCAAGCTGTTTCCCTAGCTTACTCCCCCACCCCGACAATTCCCGACAGTCTCAGTCGACTCCAAAAGCCCTGTCAACTTGAGTAATCTCTTTAATGCAGCACGGGGATATTAGCTTTGGTTGATGTTGCCTCTAAATTGTTTTGAATTGCTCCCTGGACTCGTGTGATCCGGGAGGCTCTGTGCTCTCTGTCTCTTCCCAGCTGCCCCTGGCTGTTTCTTTCCGGCTCCCTTTTTGTCACCGTCTCATCCATATTCCTCGCTCCTCACATCTGTCTGAAGCCTGTCCTCTTCTGTTAAGGATTTAAATAAGCTGTTTAGCTCTGTTTTCTTTCTCTCTGTTTTTTTTTTTTTTTTTGACTGTGACTTTTGTTGACACATTGTTGTGTTCAAAAAATTTTGGATGTGGTGCCGAATAAAGTCTTGTACTGCCAGTCAGTGCAGCATACTGAATGAGACTGAGAGTTCAGACGGCCATCTTCATTCAAAGTGTCACGCGTGAGAGAACACAACCGGATGAATGAGCATCATTTGCTCAACCTGTCTGTCCATTCAGAGCAAACCATGCTCTGGTCTAAGTGCTGTGTAATGTTGAGATTGAACACCATAAATTTGCATGTAGTTGAGAGTTTGAGAGTATGGTCAGAAGTTACTATTTAGGTTACACTGATGGATTAACGAAGCAACACAACGCACAGGTGTTTTTTATGTTCCTCAAAATAACAAAACATAACAAAAAAAAACAAAAAAAAAACACCAACAACTGTGCAAGCGCTGGACCAGAAGAAAGGTCAGTGTCAGTCGGTGACCCTCGATTTGGCTCGGGTGAATGTAGGAAGCAGATAAGGTCATCAGTGCTCGTGCTGAATGTCGTACTGTATCTGAATGAATATATGAGAGAATCCCATCTGTCGTCATTACCCTTTTCAGAGAGGCACTGAATGTGTCCGTGAAAAGGTCACTGATCCCAGAACTGTGCCAAGGTCTGTTTAGCCCACGATTCTAAACGCTGCTTGGGCATAAATGCTGGACACTAACCCTCTGAGTCTATCATTAATTCAGCAGGACAAGCATCTGTGTTGGTGCACTGTCAAGCATATTTGTCTGTTTGATCTCATATCTAGCCTGTATAAAATGACTCTTGCTGGGTGTAAAAAAACAAAACCTACAACAGCAATTTTCCTTTGAAGTATTCAGTGTAGTTTTTGAAATGGGATGTCTACTCCATTTTGAGACTTCAAGCCCGGGGTAAATGACATGTGGAGTGCAGTTTCTGTTTTATGTCCTTATGGGAGTGAGAGGGAAGAGGAAAGTGTGGTTGCTGCCTGCTCTGGGATCTGTATTTAGACCCCGACACTACACCACACCACACCAACACTGCACACACTGCACACATAGGGCAAGACTAGAATACAGAGCTCTCGGAAAGCTGCAAGTTTTACTCTCAACTGGGATTTTCAGCATACATTTGAACTCCACTCTCTCCCTGGTCAGGTACTGCTGCTGCTGTTGTCGTTGTAAGTGCTTTGTGTGTGTGTGTGTGTGTGCGTGTGTGTGTGTGTGTGTGTGCGTGCACTTGCAGTGTAAAAGTGGTAGGAGGAAGGGCTTATTGGTTTGACGAAAAGACTCCATGGTGCGATAACCCCTCTCCCTCAGTGGGTTGTTAAATCACCAGATGTTCCAACAGCAGTGAAGGAAAATGCACTCCACAAAAATCCAGCCAACTCATAGTCTCAGCAGCCTTATGGAAGAAAGTACCTGCCAATTTCAAAAACACCCTTGGTTGACATGTTCTTTGATAAATCATTACCAGAGACACATAAAAGATTTCATTTAATGTTGTTTTCTGGAAATATAATGTTATTTGCTGGAGACATGGTGGGGAAATGCTTTTGGCAATATAAGTCACCTGCCACCATTTATATTAAATGGCAGTTGCTGTCAGTGCATGAGTATAATATACTTTATACTGTACAATATGCATTACTGCATTAGAGGAAATCCTTGTGCTTATGCTAAAGTTGAAGGATTTAGCACCTGTCGTAGATGTATACTACTTGAGGGATTTGATGTATCTGTTGTACAAGCTTGTCATTCATCTCCAGCTGACTGTAATGTGGACCCTTCAAATGAAGTAAGAGAGTGAGTGAGTTCCTCTCAGCCTGCTCTACTCACAGCGGGGGGCAGTATTACTCCGCCTGAAGCAGACTCATTTTGTGAATCGGCAAATCAAATCAACCCCCCCCCTCCCCGTAACCTCCTTTTCTTTCCCTCCTTCTTCCATTCCTCTTTTTCTCCCTTCCTCTCTTTGCTCTTCATTTACCCTTCCCTCCATTTGTCCTCCTCCTTGGGCTGGCTGCCATGACGTCCGACCGGGGTGGCTATGACAAATCCAGAGCAATCGCACAGGGCCGCCCTAGAACATAATCACATTCTAGCCCGCACTAATGTTCGCCTTGCTCTAATCACCTTGAGACACTCCCTTGCCTCTTTCTCTCTTTCACTTCACCCTCTCTCTTCCTCTCTCTCTCATTCCTTTCTATCATTCTATCATCATCTGTGTCTGGTGGGGGATGGCTTTTTTTAGAGCAAAGTTCTGTGATGCATGTAGATCATCCCAATTCTTTCACAAAAAGTCTGCTTCCTTTTCCAAAATGAGCTGAGTGCACTGTTCCTTAAATGGGAATAATGCACTGGCTAACCTCTGCCAGCAAGGAGCTGGTCTGACCAGTTGACAAGGTGTTTCAGACACATTTCAAAGCTCTTTGCGAATGGTGCCCAGTTTGATCTCCTCTGACACAGTCTCTGAGAAACATCCATCTGGGCCTGGGTCACACTATGTCTGTAGATCACGTAATGCTTAAGTGTCGTGGAAGCAGTTCGCATCCCATGGGGGATCGCTTCCCATCCCAACCCATGGGGATGTCTGTGTGTCTACAGAAATTTTGGCAGGGACTTCTGCAAACTTTAAATATGTGCACTATGAATGTGTACCTTACATATAGTAATATAGTGTGTGTGTGTGTGTGTCTGGTACAGTGTGTCCTGGTGGGCAGATCCAGCCACCACAGCAGTAATCTGTGTCATTAGAGATGACCTCGGAGCTGCTGGCTGTTTCTTTAAGGAGGAGACAAACAGCTGTTTCCATCTCTCCCTGGAGGAAGAAGAGGAATGGAAGGGGAGAGAAAGAGAGAGAGAGAGAGATATGCAGAAACAACAAATCTTCCCAGAGCCTTACCACACAATAAGGAAAATAAAAAAAATGTGCATACATGATTACCAAAGTACTCTTATTGAAACTTTTATAACACCCATGAATATTGATTTCCTGTCAATTTTTACAGCAGATGCTTGTTTTGGGCAGACTTGGTCTTGACTAAGTGGGTGGTGCACAACTCTTCAGGATGGCTTCTCTTTTCGACAGCATATTTCTCTAGCCAGATGCTCAGCACAACTCGTGTGGAGTGATGTTACAGGGGCGGAGGTGGGGGGTGGAGGGAGGGGTGGAGAACATGGATGTGAGTGACAGATTGTGACACCCTGGCAGCTCATCTGTTTTGGGGGTTATCACTCACCCTGAGCAGAGCCCTGCTCAGCTGGCATCTCTCTCCAGATTTACAGGAAATCACCAGGCGGAGGCCTAATGAGACGGATAGACCATTAACAGCCCACCCAATCCAATCCAGCTCTGCTCCAATTTACGCATAAGTGACAGTTTATCTCACTTAGAGTTCAGACATAATCTGGTAAATTAATTGAATACATGCAACACAGTTCACATTTCAAAACCATGCCAAAGTACCCAGAGGTGTAGTGGGAAATTTTATAGTGGGTGTACGCAATGTTATAATAAATATTATAAATTAATGCCTAATTCCAAGAAGTGGGGGGACTCTGTAACCCTGTGTCCAATGCCCACTACACTCCTGAAAGAACACCCCCCCACACACAGTGGTTGAATAGAGGTAGGCAGTTTGCGCTTGCCAGTGAGTACAGCTCCACCGTCTCCCTCCTCCGCTCCTGATCCACTCTGATCCTGATCCGCTCTCTCTCTCTTCCTCCTCCTCCACCAGCGATCCACCTACTCGCCCACTCACTCTCTCTCTCTTCCTCCTCCTCCACCAGCGATCCACTTACTCACTCACTCCCTCTTCTCCCTCCTCCACCCGCGATCTCCTCACTCACTCACTCCTCTTCACTCATTCGTTCACTCCCTCCTCCGCCTGCAAACTCCTCACTCACTCACTCCCTCTTCTCCTTCCTCCACCTGCGATCTCCTCACTCACTCACTCACTCCCTCCCTCTTCTCCCTCCTCCGCCTGCAATCTCCTCACTCACTCACTCCCTCCCTCTTCTCCCTCCTCCGCCTGCAATCTCCTCACTCACTCACTCCCTCCCTCTTCTCCCTCCTCCGCCTGCAATCTCCTCACTCACTCACTCACTCCCTCCCTCTTTTCCCTCCTCCACCTGTGATCTCCTCACTCACTCACTCACTCCCTCCCTCTTCTCCCTCCTCCGCCTGCAATCTCCTCACTCACTCACTCACTCCCTCCCTCTTCTCCCTCCTCCGCCTGCAATCTCCTCACTCACTCACTCACTCCCTCCCTCTTCTCCCTCCTCCGCCTGTGATCTCCTCACTCTCTCACTCACTTACTCTTCTCCCTCCTCCGCCCGGGATCTCCTCACTCATTCATTCACTCCCTCCTCCGCCCGCGATCTCCTCACTCACTCCCTCTTCTCCCTGTGGGCACTGGTACATTCCTGTGGTTAGCCGTCACCCCTTGGCTCCCCATCTCCCCTCGGCCTCACTAGGAAATGCAGCCAGACAAACACACATGGAGATCATTATCTGCTCCAGAGGCCGTGTAATCCGAGTGCCGGGCTTCCTTTTGAAAGACAGTGGAGAGGGGAGGTGGAGATGCTAGCCTGGAGGGGGTAGTCTGTCTTATGAGCATGCTGTTTGAACTATAGGTAGTTCAATCGTGGTTCATCCGCAGCACCTTTGCCCATTTTTTTCAGGTTGTTCCTTTAGGGGAAAGTGGTGTTGATTAGTATTTGCCTGCTACAAGCCCCTGTACCTATGGATGTAATGCCTTCATGCAGAGATCAGACCAATTACATCTTCACAAAATCATAGACCAGAAATATAGCCTACTTGCAGCTTTATCAAGCAGATTAAAACTTCAGTAAGGGGTTTGCTAATCCTCTAGATATCTAGATGACCATGCAATTTGTCAGAACACAGCATCTGTATTGGCATTTTACTCATTTGTCATAATATATTTAAATATAAAAAACTGTCTTTCTCTAAAATGGGCACTCAGGTTTTTTAATCAATATTCTTCTTAACAGAATTAGCATATTATCATGAAAAATAGTCCATCAGTTAATGACTGATGGATCACACTATGTACTTCCATGTCCTTGATTCCCACTGGTAAAATGTATGGTTTCTGAGTAAAAGATGACCTGCAGTTACTACTACAGTTCCTCTATTTTCTCAACTCTTCATGTCCTCTGATGGATCCCTCCTTATCCTCCTTCTATCCCTCAGTCCTCTAAAAGCCTTTCTCTCCATCATCATTTCATTCTATGCACCATAAACTACCTTTTTCACACCACATACTGTAAACCTGCATTGCCACATTTCAGCTAGCTTCAGTGACTCGTCTCATAAACAGTTTTTTTTTCTTGGTGCTCCTTTGAAAGTGCACCCTGTTATCTCTGCATTCACTCGTGTCAAAAACACTTGTGTTACACTTTATTTAGTCTCCAGTCTCTCTCTCTCTCTCTCTTTCTCTCCAGGTCTTTGGAACCCACTTGATTCTGAACAAGCCCTTCAGAACGACTGGCTCACAACAAGCTGGCATCGCAGTGCTGAACATTTCCTTCACAGACTCAGGTGTGCTGTTATGGCAAGCCAAATGAGCATTTATTCTGGTATTTTTTTATTAGGCAACTAGTTAACTAGTGAGCCACATTTTTCTGAACTAGTTAACTACTGAGGGCCAGATTGTGCACACTACTAAACTAGTGAAAGACAAAATACACACATGTTAACTAGTAGATATATTTTTGACTTCACTAGTTAACTAGTCATTGCCAGAAATGTCCACTAGTTAACCAGAAGGCCATAATGCATACTAGTCAACTAGTTGAAGGCATTTGGGCTTTACAAGTAAATGTGCACAAGTTTACTAGTAAAGACCTAACTCCTCGCTAGTTAACTAGTAGGAATAGTTTAATGTCACTAGTTTACTAGTGAAAAATACACAGTTTACTAGTTAGCTAGGTAAGGTCAGAAGGCTCTCTACTTAACTTGCTGATGCATCCTCTGTTAATGAATTACCTTGCTGTCCTCTTGAAGAACTTTTAAGAGTGGCCACTCTGGTCTAGTGTCAGCACTATGCATTAGAGGGAGAAAGCTTTTGCATAATGTCATTAGAGCTATCTCTAGGGTCAGTTTCTCCTGGAATGATTCACCGCAGATTGAGTTTGACCGAGAAGAGGCAGATGACTGGGGTGGTCCCTGGTGGGAATTTTTCAGGTTTAAATGTTTTGAATGATTTTAGTTATTGTTATTGTTAATGAATAATGATCAATGCTTTCTGACCAATTTATGTATGTACTTTGCATTATGCCATGTCTAATTCTTTGTCCCATACTATTAATGGCAGAAGTTCAAACAACGCTTGGCATCTTTGTGGGAAGAACAGGCCATTCTTTGCAAATGACCAGTCTCCACGGGACAAGAACAAATATTTAAAGGGTGGTAAGCTTATTGCTTGGTCAGTGGCACATGGGGTTCCAGGGATAAAGCACTGGACCCAAGCCTTTTCCAGCGGATGTTTGGCCAGGACCCACCTCTGGACCAGGTCAACGCAAGTGTTTTGCCAGACCCTGATGTCCAAGAAAAACTTCAGAGGGTGTGCAATACTAATAATTAATTTTGTACCATTTTCCCCATTAAAATTCATCTTAACTGATCTTAACAGCTGTGTTTTGGCTGCAGGCACGAAGCCGAAGGCTGAGGTCATATGGCCGTGGTCGTATGTCACACACCAAGCTGCATATTCACTTTACTCCACTAAGTTTTGTTTTTCTGTGGCTAACTGACAAATACAAAGTTACAAAAATCGCTGTTCTGTCACTTTGAATGAATAGCACATTCACGCCAGTCATCTCAGTGGAAAATGTGGAGTGATTACTAGCTGTAAAGAGTGACCCCTGGTATATCGGGGGATATCTCCAGTCCTAGTGACGCGTAGTCAGAAACTCATAATTAGCTTGACCGGACCTAACTCTTGGTAACAGGCCGTTGGTAAGCATAACAGACCACTGTTAAGGAAAGTGAGACAAGGGATATGTGGCTGGAAGACAATACTGGATGAAGTTATCATTGACTGACAGCATTTAGTCGCTGGTGGCGTCAGGTACTGCTGTTCAAAGCATTTACAGAAAAGTAGTCCCTATTCAAAGCTAAGATTAGCTATAGTTCCATCTAGCATAGCTGTGGCTTTATCATTGTCGTTATTATTAACATCCCATGTTTCCTTACATCCCTACTGGATTCAGAAAGCTTGAAATATCCTCTAAAATTGGTATTTTTTTCACAGGAGATTTTGGTCTTTTTGAGCAGTCATGCTTTCTTTCATGTATGAAATTTTTGTACTCACTCATGTCACTAGACCAACAGAATTGTATTAACGTAAGCATAATGAAAATTGACGCTATGAATTCTGTCATAACTAACCAGTCACTATCACATGCTAGTTTTTTTCTCTTATGTAAATTCTCCAAGACGTGTAGCAGAGGGATAAATGGACGTATGCAATACACAATAAAATACACATTTATATATTACAACACATGAAACGTGCATTAAAAGTACATTGAAACCACAAACCAGGTGCTCGACCTAAAGCAATTTTTGGTAATTGGACCTAAGAGAACACGCAGATAGGTGGAGGTCAATTAGGTCTTTAAACATGGGTAAGGGTCTAATCATGCAGTGATTTCAGTGTGAGAGAGAACAGTGACAATGTACAAAAAAGAGTTGTAATTGTGCAGAAAACTATTAGACTCACTCTAATCTACTTTCTAACTGCAACAGCTGTTTAACGTTACCATATGCTACAAATCTGAGATGAATGACAGATTTTTAAGTTCACTGCTCAGAGATCTGTTTCCATATTTATCCACATGTCCACGTGCTTATTGACATAGTGTTTTGAAGGGAAACACAATGACATTAAATCAGAGAAATATGGCTGAAATATTGGACCCATGCCATGAATTTTCTCAGTCAACCTGTTTTCCCTTGTCGTCGACATTCTCCAAAGTTTTCCACTGTGCAGGTTTCATGGAAAGCAGCAGGCTGGGAAGAAGCCCATCTGCTCAATGGAAAATCATTTCCCCATTTTCCCCAAGTGCTCCGACCATAATGCCGTCAAATGCCTGCTATTACACGCTTCTATCTTTAATGATAACCAGCTGTGTTGTGTGTGAGCGAGCTCCACGTCCTAAACGGGATCTATAATTAGTATAGTAATATTATTGTGTTTGGGTGCACTTGATATAAATTGCGATAATCAGCGGCAATTGAGTCAGAATGCACATTTGATAGTTGGTACAGTAGTGCCAGGTGTGAAATAATAATTATGGCCAGGGAATGAGGCTTCACTGTCAGTGCTAATTCAACCCTAGCCTACTTTTTTGCTCTCCTGATATGTCCATGTACAGTATCTGTGATGTACAAGAACACAAATACTCTTTAGAAACTCTGTCCTTCATGTACGTTCATTGGCCTATTTGGACTTACTTCGATATGCCAATGCTATGCCAGATGATACAACTAACTAAAAGGGTTACAGTATACTTTCAGTGATTATTGAAGAAGTTAATCATTTCAAAAATAAAACCATGCTTGTGAATGCAATATCACAAGAATGCTTTGAGATGCCATATTTCAAATTAATCACAGTTGTCCAAGAAAATTTCAAGCCTGCAGCACATAAGCATATATATGCATATTACACAGACTGACACAACTGTCCATATGGATAAGTGAGCAAAACTTGTTTTGTGTGGTTTGCTGACAAAAAAACGCTGTAATCATGGTTGTTTGTGCCACAGGCTGAAACAGTCTGTCTGATGCTTGATGCTGGTTTGACAGCTGAGCATGTTTTGGCCAACATCAAAGTACACCCACAGTAAATTGTAACACAGCTTCGAGAGAGACAGTGTGATAATGAGTGGACGACAGGGAGACTAATGATTGTGGTAGCAGCTGCAGTCTGAACCAGCAGCCAAGGTTTGACAAGCTCCCTTCCAAACAGTGGACGTGTGACTCAGGAGGGACGTCCCAGCATGCAGAGAGAGGAAACACAGCTTGTTATGAGGATCAAACATCAATAATGTTGTTTTAGGACATGAGATTTGACCATAACACACTTTTGTATTGGGAGACAGATGGTCTGTTTTGTCATGCAATTACAGTGTACTGTAGACTAAAACACACAAAAAGGAAAAATCTCTAAACAGTACATATAGCGTGTATGTGTGTCTTTGTGTGTGTATGTGAGTGTTTGCATGCATGTGTCTGTGTTTCTGTGTGTGTGTGTGTGTGTGTGTGTGTGTGTGTGTGTGTGTGTGTGAGACGTCCCTTGACGTCCCGAGATAAGTGTAGCTAATGTTATGGCAGTCCACACAGTGCTCAAGCACTCCGAGCTCCTCACTCTTTTCTATCTTGCTGTAGATATAAGCATGCAAATTCACTTAAAACATCCTAACCATGCTCTATAAATCCTGGGGATACATGCATTATGTAAAAGTAAAATTGACTGGTATATAGCAGACATTTTTATCCAAACCGACACAGTTTCACAATGTGGAGTTTATAGGGCATCAAACCTGAGTCACCAGATTGTCAATCGAGCGGCGTCACCACTGCTCCACCATGTCTACAAAAAAATATGTCACCTACAAGTACGCCTCCACAAACTCCAGTCTCAGAAAGCATTGTGCTAATGTGAATAAGTTAGTTTGGTGAAGTGTTGGAGCAGATGTGTGATGGGTCTTTTAGTTTTTGAGGCCAGAGTTTCACACCTCATGTATTCATACAACAATTCAAGTGTGTTCAACTGTTAGTATCTTAACTGTTCCCACATTCCTTATGGATTTTTGATCTGATAAATGTAGAGGAAGTTTTTTGAGAACGAAAGGTTCCCAAATGGAAGTTTCAGGCATTGTTTTTGTTTTTACTGTTGAAACAGTCTATAGGTGCATGGTCAGAGTCTCTCAGGTGCTGGTGGTGGTGATAGCCTCGTTGCCCACCTTACATTTCCCAGGTGGTCCTCAGTCTGTAAGAGACACAGAGATGCTTGTGCCCCTTTCTTCCGTCTGCCTCTGTATTTAGCCACTTCACTGCCAAATGCCATTAAGAAAACAATTACTCGGCCCTCCAGACTCAATCTCTGAAAGAGACGAGAGAGGGAGAGAGAGAGCGCCAGCGGGTGCTCTAGCCATATGGCACAGCTGGGCACTGTACATCACCATGCTATTAACTCCTGGTCCCGGGGGAAGGGGTGTGTGGAGGTGAGGCAATGCATTTCCTCTCAATTCCTCTGCTTCTTTCTCCCTCCCTCTCCTTCTCACACACACTCTCTGTCTCTCTATCTGTCTTTCTCTTCCTCTCTCCCCCTTTTATTACTGCAGGCAAGTGGGGGATGAAGGAAAGAGTGGGACAGTGGAAGGGGTGGAAATGCACACGCTCACACTCACACTCACATACACACACACACACACACACACACACACACACACACACAAACACACACAAGCTGCTTTCATTCTCCCCAAAGTGTTAAATAATGCATTTGTTGCATTGATTGTTGAATCTATGCGATATTGACTGTGTGCTGCAAGGTAGAGTAAATACTTTGCTAATCCATTAGGATGATTAATAAATGAGGGATAAGTGGCTTGAAATTTTAATTAGTCAACATTATAAATTTTATAGATGTATTAAGAACACCATAGCAGGTTCAGCAATAGAATGAAACTGCTTGAGGATGAGAAAACATGATCTAGCTTTTATAAATTATTGTTGAAGGTGCATTAATATTAAGAGAGGGGGGGGGGGTGCTCTCAGCTTACATGGCTCTTAATGCTCCAGTTTAAACGCCTTACTAATCCATTTTAAAAGGTGGACTGAACTTATCGTGTCATCACTGTCCTTCTGGAGCACTTCAGTAGCCCTGTGCCTGTCTGTCTACAATGTGCTCTGAGGGCAGTGCATGAGGAGTGTGTGTTTGTCTTTGTGTTTGTGTGTGTAATGGGGAGTATTTGTTTTCATATTTGTTTGTGAAAAACAACACAAACCATTATTCTTTCCTAAATCTCACAAAAACAAAACATTGGAAGCAAAAGGACTTTGTTTGAAAAGGTAAAGGATAGGATATTTTATTATATTGAAGCTCCACTATATCCCCTCCACTATATGGTATATATATATGTGTGTGTGTGTGTGTGTGTGTGTGTGTGTGTGTGTGTGTGTGTGTGTGTGTGTGTGTAAGGCCATGGACACATTACACGACTTTAGGCATGATTTCGAGTCTGCCGAAATATAACTGCTTAAGTGCAGTAAATACAAGATACCTTTAGACTTTTACTTGAGTAACATGGTAGTGGGTAACTTGAACTGCTACCAAAGTGTCTGTACTTTTTACTCAAGTGGGACTTTCTGGAACTTAATGCAACACTGGTCAAAACTGTTTAAATCATCTTTTGGCTCACAAGCATGCGTTCATTTCATCAACATTATTAGGCTTGATGGGAAAATGTGCAATCCTTTTTTTTCATGATTAAATGCTTTTGCTGCAAACTGGTAGTTGTTGCTATAAATTTGTCTTGTGGAATACCTTGCATGGTGGTGCAAATTTGGAATTTTCCTTGCAGGTGAGGCGAAGGCTCTGAGACAGGCTTTCTACTCCAGAAGATACTGTTACAATTCAATTAAACCTACAAGCAGCTCATAGTCTAATGGCAAAATTCCATGGGATTTTCTAGTTTTGTTATACTGTACAATGATTTCATGTAGCTCAGTTGTCATGCCTACCTGCCAGTTTCACCCGGTTACTTCCTGATCACTTGCCCCTCCCACTCACTCATGCTTCCCTGATTCAATCATTACCTATCCACCTGTTGCTTGTTACCTGTTGTCTGTTGTGTATTTAAACCCTTGTCTCCCAGTGTCAGATCATCTGTGAACCTACAGCTACTCACGCTCGGCAAGCATTTAGACCCTGACTCCTGCTCCCGTTCCCGAAACCTGTTTCCCGAAGTTCCTGTGTTTCTGTCATCTGCCTGTTCCTGTGTCTCCATCCTGTTCTCCTGCCTGCCCCTGTCCTCTGTTCTTCGTATCCTGACTGATTGTCTTCCGCTGATGACCTCAGACCGATTAGACTCCTGCCCCTGGTACTGACCTCCGCCTGTCTCTGGTTAACGCTCTTCTGCCCCGGCTTTGGACCTCCGCCTGTCTACGACTCGCGCTTCGCTCCTCCGCCCTGGCTCCTGACCCGCTGCCTGCCCATGACCTACGCCCTGCTCTCCGGCCCCAGCTCCTGACCTGCTGCCTGTCCACGACCTACGCTCTGCTCTCCAGCCCCGGCTCCTGACCCGCTGCCTGTCCTTGACTTACGCTCTGGTCCCCAGCCCTGGTTAACCGACTTGCCACTCGAAGAGCTTCCACACACTCCCTTTTCCCTTTTCCCTAAATAAACTATTTGACTTGACGCATTTGGGTCCGACTCGCTCTGTTTTGTGACATCAATGATCTTCTGAATTATTAGGGACGGCTAATGTAGAGTAGATTTGCTTTCGACACTCCTTACATTTTTTGCCTTGTGTTGGCAAGCTAGTTGTGTATGATTTCTCCAGATATCTGGCATGCTAGGTATTCCCAGACTACTTGCATCTTGGATGCGATTGCCATTAATTGCCTGTGCGAGTAAACCACACCTGACGACTTGTTCTTGCAGATGGACTGCCAATTGACCTACGAGGCAATGCTTGTGACTTCCAAGTTGAGGATATTCTCCAAAATCGCCTGGTGTGAACTTTGTTTAACTGTTTGTTTGAGTGTGTGTGTCTGAGAATGTCTGTGGATATTACTTCATAATCATGATGATTTGTTTTGTGTGTGTGTGAATGAGACAGTGTCAGCACATATGGGATGATGATGTGTATGTGAGCCTCAGTGTATTTACTCTGTGTGTGTGTATGTGTGTGTGTGTGTGCGAGGGTGTGCGTGTGTGTGTGTGGTGGGAGACGCAGAAAGATATTCTAATGATGACTATTCACTAAGGAGCCCTTTGAGAACGCCTCAGGCTCTTTCCTGTCGCGCTCCTCCCATGAGTCCCTGTGCTGTGACAGGCTAATAGTGGCACTGGTTAGCACTCCAGACCACCTCTCCCTCAACTACAGCTCACTATTCCTATGGGTTCAATCAGCTCAGCATGGAGGAGGGAGAATGAGAGAGAGGGAGAGAGAGAGAGAGGGAAAACGAGATTTTAAGGCCAGGGAGGACCTGAGGCGTTTCTCATCTGAAGACCTCGAAAAAAAAAAAAATGCCCCAGTTTGGAGACTTAGCCCTCATTACTTTCCCTCTCCCTCCCTCTCTCTGTGTCTCTCTCCATCCCTCCTTCTGTCTCTCTCTCTATCCTGGCATTATGTCTCTCTCATTCTCTCTCCATCTTCTCTCCCTCTTTATATCTCTCTCCCTTCATCTCATCCCTTGCTCACTGTCTAAATCCCTCTACCACCCCCTTCCCTCTCCTCTCCACGCCTCTCTCTCTCTCTCTCTCTCTCTCTCTCTTCCTCCCTCTCTCTCCTTGCCTTCTGGAGTTCCATCAGTCTGAGAGATGTCTGCCGGCTCCCTTGCCCTACACAACCCAACGCTCTCTACCCCTCTAGAGCACCACCATGGTGCGTGAAGGGGATGCCTTCTGTCCTCCCAGCCCTCCCGTCTCCTGTTCCCCATCCCCAGCCTCCATCCCCTCCATCCTATCCATTGTCTTACATGGCAAGATGCTGATATTGGTCAGGTTGGCCCCTGGTTCTCCACCCCATTCCCCTAGCCTCTAGCAGCTGCTAATTGGCCCATTGAGGTTGTAAATCAAATGGACAGTATTGATGAACAGTGTTTGGTTGCGTGGAGGGGAGGGGGCTGAGGCTGGAATATTTCAGTGGTTTACTCTCTTCATATGAGGTCCTTTTGCCTCTGAGATATTTTGTTTTGGGGGACTTGGAAAATAATTTGATGGTTTGTGATGTTATGGTTCACAAACAGATGTGGTAACATGCAGCATCAAAACACACACGTACTCACTCACTCTCTCTCTCTCTCTCTCTCTCTCACACACACACACACACACACACACACACACATCCAGAGAAACACTTCCCTGCAATGTAATGACTGTATAATCATAATATTGACATAGCTGTACTAATTACATTGTAATGCGATCAAATTGACCACAGCTATTACTATTTTAATGAGATTTTTTAAAATAGAACTTTTATTTGTTATTGTGTGAAATCTACCACACTCTTACAGAAAGTACCGTTATTCATTGCTCTTGCACATTATTGCATCATCCTCAAATGGTGTCAAATCACAAGAAGATTCCTCAGTAATTTTATTAGATGCATGCAGAAAGCCATTTTCATCCCTCACACACGGTGGGTGGTGTCCTCTTTTCTCGGTTCAGTGAGGCGATACATTTCTTTTGATCTTTAAAAGAGTTGAGGTTTGTAATTTGGGCTTGACTGCACTGTGGATGACATCTTTGAAAGAACTCTTATATCCATCAGCTCCTACACACAATTGGCCTGACTGCCATTGTGATAAGATTTCTCTTGTTACACATTCAGCCTTCCTCCAGACTTGAAAATCCCTTGCTCCTTGCTACAAAGGAGGAGATGTAGCCTAAGATATGGAATACAATGAGCAGACTCTCTCTCTCTCTCTCTTTCTCTCTCTCTCTCTCCCTAACTCTGAGCCCCCATCCACCTCTCTAGTGATGCCACATTACATTACCTAAGACCATTGAACAACATTAATAGATTAATAGATAGATTCTTTCTTTCTCAAACATGAAAAAAATTACAAAAAAAGAAAAGAAAACATATTTCAAAAGTTAGTCATCATCATATTTTTTTTATTATTCTCTCTCTGTTTTGACACCAGGAAAGGCTGCAGCATGTCTGGGAGGGAATGAAGTGGTTAGGTTGTGCTCTGGTTCTCTGGTTTCTCTGTCTTAGATCTCCTGGGAGCGTCAGCCAGTTGCCACTCAGCAGTGATACCTCAGGGACACAGTGCCGCCCCACCCAAAGCCCCACAGCAGTCTCCTCACACATCCAGGCTGGCATGAATGGCTTAAAAACGAGAGAAAGTGTGCACTGATAAATCCATAAATCCATTACACATGACTGTGTGTACCCTCGTCAGTGTTTTATAAACTATAATAAATTATCGTATTCTTCCTGATTTAAACAGTGTTGCTTTTCCCCTTCTAAACAACCAAACAGGGTTCGGTACATTACAACAACTTTGCAGTGAATGAGGTTTTTCAAAAGCACTGGTTCCAAAATATTTAGGCTCATTCCAATGAGTTCTGTCTAGTGATGTGGCCGACAACCCTCTGTTATTTCACTTGAACCCTGAAGGGTCTGTTTAAAACTGTCCTCACCAGATATTTCAAGGCAAACATGTTCCAGCTGTAACAGAGAAGGGGATGTTATCCCAGTAAATATTTAGGACTTTAATCTTAAACCTGTAAGTCCACAATACCACTTCTCTGCTGACTGAGTAAATACAACATGCATTAAGTACTTTAGTCTATGCATACAAAATTATGACTTATATTGTATATTGTGCTTTTTTGCCTGTTGTTTTTTAACCCCAATCTCCACCCACTCACTTATATGGAGAGGTAGTTCTATCCTTTAAAATGCCCTTGTCTCACCCAGTCATTCCCCATATTGTGTATCACCATTATGACACAATAGCTTTTCATTCAGAGTGGCCAATCCCCAGCAGGTTTCTGGTATCCAATCCGTTTTCAATATGTGTTTGATTGGCAGGAACCAGTGAAACAGCAGTTACATCAGCTCTCTTTGTGGCAGATCACTCTGGATGGCTGCAGGCTAGCTGAACAAGCTGCCGTAAGAGTAATTTTTTATCTCCGCAAAAGGAGGTTATGTTTTTGCCACCATTTGTCTATCTGGCTGTTTTGCTGTGAGCAAGATAACTGGAAAAGTACTACACGGATTTGGATGAAATTTTCGGACAATGTGGGTATTACGCCAATGAACAGATGATTCCGTTTTGGTGGTGAATTTCTATTGGGTCAGTGACCCTATATTTCCTGCCTATATTGAGAGGTCTGCATTCTCTGAGTGCTTTTTTAGTTTACATAGTATTAAGTGGAGGGAATAAATCCCATCCTATCCTGTATAAATTTTGAATGGTGATGAAAGTCATTTAGTTTAGAGAGGTGAATTATGGTCCTTTTGTAGATCTATTGTATTTTTGGTGATACTTCTGACACCTCAAAAGGTACAGCACCTATACCCTAATGGTCTGTGGACTCCTCATAGTTGGGTGATATTGAATCAACCCAATGCTTCTCTTTACCAAGTCCTTAGTGAATAGCATCTTTCCCCCTCTTCATGCAAGTGTAAACAAAAGTAGGTGATTGTAGTGTTAAGTGTACATAATGTGTATGTGTGCACAGATAACTCTGTGTTTGTGTGTACGTGTGCCTGTGTCTGTGTGTTGTGATCCTCTGCCCCACCACTCAGATCAGTCTCATTAAGTCCAACAAAAGCACCCCTGCTTAAACCCTCATTTAGTCCTATGGGGAGGATTAGAGCAAGCCTAACCTTGTGGAAAATGACATGAGAGAGTGCAAAAGCGTTTGTAATTTCCTCACAGATATGCTTGAGCGAACTCTCTCTCAACCATATGTCCAATGCTTACACTACCATTACCTTGGCAGAAACACTAGACCTCGTTAAATGTGCTCATTACAGATATAGTGACTGTTTGATATTAAAATTAGATAGTGTCATGGTATGATGGCAACATTTATGAGGCTGAATTTAGCTAATGACTACATTTAGTCTGTCTGACAACCATACTGTATATTAAATGTGATTAGAAGTGTATTTTGCCAAAGGCAAGCACACACACACACTTACTCACTCACTCACTCACTCACTCGCTCAATCACACACACACACACACACACACACACACACACACACACAAACTCACACTAAGAGAGAGAGGGAGAAATGGCAATAGGTTTTAGTTTGTGCTATACAACACCTGAAATTGTTATTTTAAGTTAAGTTATTAATAAGTTAAGTTTAATAAGTTATTTTTTGTGGTGAACATTTTTTCTTAGGTAAAGCTATGAAATGGTGAAACATTTAATTTAAAAAGACTGTGTCTGCTCTCTCAGGCTTTATATTTAGCTGGAAAATGTATTATTTGCTGGTTATTATGGAAAAAAAAGTCCCCTCAGGACAAAGGC
Organism: Tenualosa thibaudeaui; assembly: GCA_027481765.1. Classification (NCBI taxonomy): domain Eukaryota; kingdom Metazoa; phylum Chordata; class Actinopteri; order Clupeiformes; family Clupeidae; genus Tenualosa; species Tenualosa thibaudeaui. The sequence continues at coordinate 5,636,950 of JAIFZK010000009.1, read as the reverse complement.
AGACTTTGCTGTATTGTCAGGAAAGATAGTGACTGGTTGACAGGTTTTAGCCTGGGAACCAGGCTTGCGTTTCCCAGAATAGTTGTTTACTAATCTCCCTGCCAACCAACTAAGTTGATAACTTGTTAGTGACTATGGTTTTTAGAAAAGCAAAAAAGTTAAATTGAAGCATTAAACATTTGCCAAAACTCTTTAGGAGTGCACCAAATGCATAATTCATATATATACCGTAAGGAAACAGGACTTCTTCAGTTCAGAAGTCAGTAATTCCGTCTTTATTCCAAGAAAAGGTAGTAACATAGCATACAAAGATATTATGGGAACACCGGCGTCGGAGTGAACCATGATGAACTGAGGTCCCCATCCATATATACCCTGGAGTCACTAATAGTTAACAATGAGGTGGCTAATTACAATATCCTTTGATAATCTTGTCTGGCTTCAGGTGTGACCTGGTGGTGGTTAGGTGATCACCTCCTGCCTGTAGACATGCTAATTCACTACCAGTAGTCGTTTGGCCATGATGGTCCACGTTGAGTCACCTTTTGTTACCCCCATTCTAATATTAATGGCTGTTATCTGTCTTCCCCTCTCCAGGTTCAGACACACAGCTAATCTCATTTGGAGTTGATCTTGAATACACACACACTGTTGGGTTAGGGTCTCTTTGTTGCAGGTCCCTTTTTGTCGCAGGTCAGACTTGGGGAAGTGATTGAAACTTGTAGTCTAACCAGATTCTCATCTGGCCAGACCTCCAAATCAAATAAATTCCTTCAATACGTATAAACCAGGATAAAACTGGTGTGAAACAGTCCATAGCACTGTTGGTCTAGGTCAACAGGTGCTGTGAGTAACAGCAGCTAACGTTAACTGAAATAGGCATAGGAAAAGTAAAGTAAGTAAAAGTAAGTTACTATGCCCCATTCAGTTTGTGTTAGTTGCCGGTTCATTATTCCTACCGTCAGCACTGAGTGACCTGAAACAGCATGGCTATGGACTGATTCACACTAGATTTCTCCTTTAATTGCAGTTGTTTACCCAATTCAAAGAAAAATACAATGTCATAGTTTAACCCTAGTCAGTAATTAATTTATTATGAAATGAATTGGTTGTCAATCATATTATAACTGTTCCATGATGCTGTTCTTCAGAGCTGCAAATTAAAAAAAAAAATTGCCACACATGGTTGCATTAGGTTGCATGGATATGTCGTAACATCATTTTTCATGTGTTCCTCTGCATTCTGGTGTTTTCTGAGTATTCCTACTGGAGATAGACAGTACAATGAGATGGGGGGGACCAGAACATTTTGGATTCAGCAGATGTGATTTCCTGCTTTCTTTTGGGTTTTTGGGGTGGCCTGCTGGAGATGGATGCAGTTCAAATTCATCTATACATCAGTCTATACATCCTGACTCACCAGGCCTTTACAAGTAAACGTGAGCTGAGTTTGGGCCAATACTGGGCTTAGCAGCCCCCACATTAGAAAATGACTGTAGATGGCTGACTGTGCCTGCCTGTAGTCTACTTTATAGACCTGTGTTTCAGATTAAGGTTCATGATTGAAAATATTTGATCAGCAGCTATAATAATAACCAGCAAATAATACATTTTTCAGCTAAATATAAAGCCACTTGCCTGAGAGACCAGACAGTCTTTTTGAATTAAATATTTCACCATTTCATAGCTTTACCTAAGAAAAAATGTACATTTTTAGAGTATTCATCTGAGCCTGTTATCTCACCCCCTGAGACCCCCTGTCTCCTCGCCTAACTCCTAGGCCTATGTTTTCTCTGCCTATTTTATTCACTACAGCCTAAATAAGCCAATGACTCATTAATAGCCTATGGTTGAGGTCACGTTCATGAAAAAGATGGTAGCAAAAATGGCCATTAATGCATTTCTGGACAAACTAAATGTGGTATATAATAGCCGATAAACTCACACCTCATTCATTTTGGCTTGACTGCAGATATATCATGCAGGTCTAATTTCTTGCTGGATTAGACTACTTAATTGTACTGAAATTGTGCAGGCTACATGTTCTCGATCAAATACACCATATAGGCGTGAATATGGTTTGTCATGTGTGGTTTGTGAACTATTGCACCAAGAAAAGTGGGTCTATAATGGATGCAGAGTTGTTAAGAAATTTAACATGGCTTACTGTAGCCTATATTCAAAGTTTTTTTTTCTCACATACCATTATCACAGCAACGTGTGACTAATGTCATTGTTAAATTCAGATCATGCAGTTTCACCTGATATGTGGATGGTATCTATTGTGACTAAAACCTGCGAGCAATTTAACTGAGATTAATACATATTAATTTACATGCACTTAGGTGAATCAGGACAGAGTTAGAGCAGACGCTCATTGTGTGAAAGTTGGCAGCCTTGGTAATTGGTCCCTGGATTTTGGCAAATTACAATGAGCGCCGATGGCTCATTGCCAGACAGAGCAAATTCAATGGTCTACAACTGAGCTTTATCAAGGAGTAAAATCAACTTTATTAAGAGAGTTAAGTCGGTGCTACCTGGGCCCAGACATCGAGGTTGCACCGAGCCTGCCAAGGCAGCCAAATACCGTAGTGATGTGGGCAAGTTTCTAATGGCAAGTTTCTAAGCACCTTTGTGCCACTGGAGAGGCTACACACTACTCTCTAACCCCCCTTGTAACATAGTCATGAACCTTATGAACAAAACACTATCCCTGGTTAACTCAGTAGTGGTATAAAAAGGTAATAAAACAACTTTTTAAGCAGATTGTAACACACCTCTGTTGATTTCCGCTGCGCTCACAAAATCCCAGAAAGAGTTGATTACCGAATTTGTTGGCAAACTTTATCACCTTTAGCACTGGAATGTAACTCGAAACGTCCCCCTTTAAAGTGTTAAAAACCATACTGCACCCAGTATGAATGATGATGTAAGTTGAAGGATGCTGATCCATATACTACACAGTTTGCAAGGTACCTGTTCCTGTAGACTGCCCATATACTGGATGCTGGCACGTGTTTTTGTGTAGACAAAACGCTCAGTGACGGCTGGCAGTTTGGCCCCCTACTCACACAGGCTTAAAATTGCTACCTGGGGGGGGGGACAGCTTCAACACAAATATACTCATATGCGGAGTGCTTCAGTAATCTGTCCAAAGATAATTATGTTAACAAAGGCACCAAAAATTAAGCCAGAGCTCGACTTGAAACGCTCTCATTAACAACTGGGCACATTCCACATGGCATCACAGCATAGTAAGTCCCTCTGGCATCTGCAGCTTTGCAAATGTTGTCAAGGGCCCCCACACAAGGGCAGCTAATTCAATTAGCACATGGCTTCAGGATTAGATCATTAGTTTCCTCAGGTATATGTGAGAGAGAAGGGGAAAATATGTGCAGCCCCCTGAAAACTGCTGCTGTTTTTCTGAGGTCTTTTTTACTGAGGTCCTGGAAAGCATTCACAGTTCTGCTATGGTGAACCCCCAAGGCCTTTGTGTGCTCCTCTATGACTGCCACTGGTGCTGATGCTGAGAACACGGCTGCCACGGAGACAGCCTTGGGGGCTGTACCATGATGGAGTGGGGGAGAGGGGGACCGTCAGCGGGTGATTGAGGACGTACATCTGGCGTCACCGTCCTTGCCCAAGTAAAAATCCATCAGCGCGTTAACCTTGTGAAATAAATCAGAGCGCACTGGGCAGAATGAATAGATAAGACTGGCAGAATATACAAGAGCCACTGATGGGTAGGATGAGCAATGACCTCGAGCAGGAGGGGCACTGTGTGTGTGTGTCTGTGTGTGTGTGTGTGCGTGTGTGTGTGGGTGTGTGTGGGTTTGAGTGGGTGTGGGTCTAGGGATTGGAGGATGAAAGCCATGCTTGAACTGGTAGCTGACACAGAATTCAGAACAGCTATAGCACACAGACACATACACACACACACACACACACACACACACACAGGCTTGCTTCTTAGATGTGGCCAATACTTGTGACATTTTCATTTTTCATCCTTCCAGCCACCTGTTAGCCTGTGGCTGGCGGCACTGAGCCTTTTTTTAATCACATGTCTGTGTCGCTCTCGCCATGGACTCAGGGCCAAAGTCGGGTGAGATGGAGAGGAGGAGATCTCAGTGACGGCTGGCAGTTTGACCCCCTACTCATGCAGGCTTAATATTGCTACTGGGGGTGGGGACAACTTCCAGCAAACTCACCTGCTCCATCTACTTTCTTCTGCTCTGTCTTTTCTCTCTTTTCTTACTATCACTTCCAATCTCCCCCCCCCCTCTCTCTTTCTGTATCTCTTACAGAGGCTGCCAGTAAAAGGTAAAAGATGATTGGGTTTGCCTCAGATGATTCGACTTGGAGACTCAGCTGAGAGATGTGATGAGTTCTCTCCTCAGGGTCTCTCTCAGAGCTCAGCCAAACATGCGCTTGCTTTTACCGCTCGCTCCTCTGCAGCGGTCATAAACTTAAAACCCATTTTGAAAGCCCAGCCAGCCTTGCCTGCAGGATGTGACTGCAGTGATAAGGAAAATGCTCTCTCTTTCTGTGTGTCTTTCTCTCTCTCCCTCTCTCTCTCTCTCTCTCTCTGTGCTACCTCCCACGAAACACGACTGCAGTCTTTTCCATCAGCCACAGCTTTGTACAAGGGAGTCTTTGTTTCTGTGTCAGATGTTTGGCTTTTTGTCCCATGAGCTGTTTAGCACATGTAAAAAAGCTGCGCTGTGGAGAACAAACCATAATTTTTATGACTCGTCTCCTTGTGAAGTCAAACTGGTGAATAGGCGAGGGCTTCACACAGGGGCAAGCTGTTGCACAGAGCGCCAGATTTGGTGAGCTGAGAATACCAGCAGTTACCAATCAACCCCCATCTCCCCCTGCAATCACCTGCAGACAGCAATAACAGGTGTCATCCCCTCTCCCACTCCAACACTCTCTCTCTCCCCAACTCTCTCTCTCTCTCTCTCTCTCTCTCTCTCTCTATGCCCCCTGTTCTTCTCTCCACTCTCATCATGTTGCATCAAGTCCTGGTGCCTCTGCTGTGGAGCCGTAAAAAGAATTTTCCAATCAAGGTTTTAATTAGTGCAGGGATTAGAGCTGCTTGTCTGCCCTGTGTGGATGAGGAGGACTGGTAAATTGACAGCCCCGTGGAGGCTGTAATGAGGGAGAGAGAGAGAGAAAGAGAGAGAGATAGAGAAAGAAGCCCAGGGTGCTAATGTAGTGTTGAAGTTGAAGAAAATAAGTGAACTTATGTGTGTGTGTGTGTGTGTGTGTGTGTGTTTACATTTATATGTTAATTTTGAGTCTTCATGCAGTCATCTTGTGTCTGTGTGTGTGTGTGTGTGTGTGTGTGTGTGTGTGTGTGTGTGTTCTAACACACATTTAAAGGTAACATGCTAAAGCACAGTCAACAATGCACTCAACTTCCTGAGAACATTGAGATCTTTTGTAGCTCCTGTTTGTCTCTCAACTCAGAGCCAATCTATACACAATCTATAACATTTCTATTCAAGGACACCTTCACTCTAGGTACCTCCACAGTAAGGCAAGTTTGGCAAGGCAAGTTTATTTATATAGCGCATTTCATACACAGAGACAGTTCAGTTACAGATAAAGGCAAAGAACAGTGAATAATAGAAAATAAAATGACATAAAAAATATTGAAAAAATAGACAACAAATGATATGAAATAAATGATGATTGAAAAATAAAAAATAATTTTTAATTAATTAGGCAGCTGTAGACCACTGATGAACCATCTTTCCACAGCTTAAACCCATGTCAGACTAAATCTGCACATATAATACCTAGTTTAACACCCAGCAGGTCCACACCACATGGATACTAAATAAAAATAGTTACATAACTTCAGCTCTCTGTCTTCCTGAGATGTAACTCCTTTCTCATTGCAAGACCCAGGTATGAATATATGATGGATGACCTAGTCTGAGACTAATGTCTGTAAAATGCCACCACTCTTACCCTTAAAGGGCACTTGGAAACCCTGGCATGCCTGTCATGGTTCAGTGCTGGCTGATTCCATCCTCCCCAAGCTCAGGAAGTACCTAAGGAATTGATGTAGACTAAAGGAGGTGAAGCATGTTGTAAGCTTACCGTATGAACATTTAAGCGATATGGTTTTAAAAGGAGTCAAATATGTAACATATGTCAAGGAAAACGGCCCTTAAAATTTTATTTTATTTCTATCTACTGAACTACTTTCCCTAAGTTGTAGCTATTCAGTTCTATTTACAGTGCGCACTGGAGATGATGACCTTTAGTGGAGGTGTATGTTTCTGAATACACAAAGGTTTCTAGGCTTGAGTACAGCCTCTAAAAGTGGAAGCTTTAGATCATGCTCAAGTGTGTACACCCTGTTAAATGACACTTCTTTTCAATCAAAAGCTATGTCAACTACTCTGTCTCCTCCTGCTTAAAGAGAGCCTTTATGCATTGACATACAGGATGAGCCATACACCCCAGTTTATAAAAAAGTCCTCATGCAGTCTGAGGACTCTTGACCTTCTCAGCCTGTGACGCCCACCATTTGCATGAAGCCCACTGCTTTGTGAGTGGCACCATGGAGAGACCATAAAGTGATTGTAAAGTGAAATGAAATGGCTATTAAAAAGGACACTGTCATTCATATGGGAATATTATGGTAAAATGAGGATGGAGGAGGCCTTTTAACATTGTCTCCATGGGCAAAGAGGAACAGGGTTGGAGAGAAATGGACCACTTTTGTTATGAAGGTAGGACAATCTCTCTCTCTCTCTCTCTCTCTCTCACACACACACACACACACAAACACACACACACACTCTGCACCTCCCTGCCCTTCTCTTTCTTTTATGCAGCAGCTCTTCATTGGTCATATATCACAGTTGGAGAGATGTAGGGAACAGTGAAAGGGAATAGATCAAGGCCAAGGACACAGAGGGAATCTGTAG